>VXBO01008758.1:3330-119751 GCA_013400135.1 Rhinoptilus africanus | reverse complement strand
CATAAAAAAAAAAAAAAAAAAAAAGATTTTATGATGTGCTTTGCGTGTGAAGACAGATGTTTGTTTTGATCTCAAGACAGGAGTAATTTTGTGCCTGCTAATGTTTATTTGGGTTAGATCAAGCACCAAGAGTTCAAAATGGCAAAGTAGTACTGAAAGTGGGCAAAGGATAAACATTTGTGTATTGCATAACACACATACCTGTGATCTGCTGCAGAAAGATTTTCTTTGCTGCTGTAAGACATTTTTTCCTTTCACTAATTAAGGATCAGAGCAAAGCATTTACATCAAAGCTTATTATTCAAACTGGTTTATTGATGGCAACACACTTGCTGAATTTGCAAGCAAGAACCCTTACCCATTACAGCAGCATGAATTGTGCCTGCCTGTTGGAAAGAATCCAGGACATCCTCAGCCTTTCAGCTTTCCTCTGTGGAGTGGGTTTTTGTTGTTGCTGTTGGTTTTCTTCATTTCCTGTGCTACAGCGATTTCTAAATAAGTGCTGGTTGACTTCTTCATCTGTTATTTCTTATTTCAAAATTAGTGTGTTTGCTGATCCACTGAGCAAATACAAACTTTTTTTCCTGGTCAGCTTCAATAGGATCACCTCCCTTTGCCGAACTGTAGTACTCGACAGCAGGTTTGCTGGCCACATTGGGTAGCCCTCAGGAAGAACCCTGATACACCGTGTGGTGCGTGATGTCCAAGGAACTGAAGGTTGCATCTTTAAACAGTACCTTCTGCTTATTAGGAAACCATGCCAGGTTGTTAACCAGAAGCAGGCTAATGAGGCAGTGGTGGCTCCTGCGTCCAGAGGAAGGCATGAGGAGTTGTGTGGGGAGGAAAAGGCAAGGCTGGGGAGCGGGGGGACCCTTGGGGCTGGGCAGCGGGTACCAGCATGCAGAGGCTAGTTCCCAGCAGCTCAGCAGTGACGAGGCTCATTCCCCAGCCACCTCCCGCTCCGAGTCAGTGAGGACTGCAGTAAGTCCTTATGTGTTAAGGTTACTTGGGGACAGGCTTTCTGCTGCCTTTCTCCAAGCTTCTCCCTTTCATCTTTACAAAGCCCATACAAAAAGAGTCTGTAACTGGCACATATGCTCTGTTTTAGAGATGAAGGCTGACACTTGTGTCTCTTGAATACTGACACACATAGTTAGCTGGTTAGAGATTTAAGGAAGAAGCTACCTTTTAAGAAAGAAACTTTGTCAGCGATGAGAACATCTGAATTTCATTGAACAAAGTGTTTAGTGTCCTATATTTCCCAGATGAATTGCCCCCTTCTTTATATGTAACTGTTTGGTGTGAATTCACTAGTGCATTCTGAACAAATACAGAGATTACAATGACAATTTGGGAGATGATGCTGCCCGGCAATAGCATTTTCAGTGCATTTGCAAATTTCACTAGGTCACGCTTAATGTTCAGTTTGCGATACCAGTGAATGTTTAACAGCATAGCTCTTCTACAAAAATCAAAATCTTTGCGCACGGATACAAACAACACTTAATTAAGCAAGAAAGAGAAGGATTAACAGTGTTCCATAGGTGTGACAAATGATTTGCAGATTAGGAAGATGCACCCACCGTCATATTAAAGAACAGCTTTTGCTCAAAGTACTGATATGCTGAGTTCTGTGAACAGGTGTATCGCATTGAAATATCCAGTAGAAATAAAGAAAAAAAAATAGCAATATTTACAATATCTGATCAGTAAAATAGTAGATTAAGAATGAATGGATGGATAGTTTTGTCAAGGAATTGTAAAAATGCTGTTTTGAAGGCCCTCCAGAAGTCACCTAGTCCAAGCTTCTGCTTAGAAGAGGGTTGTTGCAACACAGGACCATGTCGGCCATTGCTTTGTCTAAGTGAGCTTTTCTAAAGGCAGAAACTCTCAACCTGTTTGACAACTTATTCCAGAGCTGCTAGGGAAAATATTTTTCCAACTCTCTAACCTGAACCTCTGAAGCTGCAATGTGTGGTGGTTGTCCTTGATGCACTGTCTGGTGCTACCAAGAGGATTTCAGTGGTGGTGTCCTAATACCTGCCCTTCAAATAGTTGTAAGCAGTTATTAAATCACCCTCTGGTCTCCACCTCACCAAACGTACCGTGTTCAGCTCCCTCAGCCTCTCTGCGTAGGGGATGTGCATCGGGTACCTGACCTTGATGCCCCTTTGTTGTTTCCCACTTTTTCTGCATCCCTCTAGAACTGAGGGTCTCCCGGGGCTGCCTTACTGCTTTTACATTGGCTTTCTGTCAGGTCACAGTTCAGTGTGCAATTTGTTTTGTTTGTGGTGAGGGCTCACTGTTGTAGCCTGGTGTCTGATGTAGCATCACAGGCATTTTCTTAAGAGCTGCTGCTTGGTAAATTATTTCCTCGACTGTATCAATACGTGGGGTTATTCCACTCTGGGGTTGCAGAATTCTGCATTTTTTACTGTTGAAAGTCACAACTGTTCTGTTGGTCAATCCTCAAATTTGTTAAATTTCTTCTGGACTGAGGCTCTAGCGTTCACCATGTCAATTACTCACCCTAGCTCAGTGCCATCTGAAAGTCTGCTGAGTCTATTGACCTCCTATCTGAGTGGAGGTCATTCTATAAAAGCCTACTGATAAAGTCCATCCTGTTATTTTATTTTGTTAGCCTCCTATGATCCTCAGCAATGTTTTTAGGAGGGAAAACTTCCATTATATGTAACATTATACTCCTACTTTTCTAAAGAGAAGGAAGGACTCAATTAGTAGTAAAGCAGAAATTGGTATTTTATTTCTTATGTAGAGATGATATAGATGTATTTAGGTTAATGTATGAAGTTTTATAATCCTTTTCTTTTTTTTTTTTTTTTTTCCTCCAAGCACATTTTCTGTTGTCTTTATTTCACTGGCTAATAGGAACATTGTACTGTCTCTAGATTTAGACATAATTGATTGTGGTTTTGGACAAGAAATGTTTGGTTTGTGACAAGGTAATGTGAAGTAGGTTAAGAAAGTGTTTTCAGGTTAGACTCCAAGTCTCTTCTAAGGGAGAAATGCTGGCATCATGTTTGTCCTCCTAAAATCTTTATCAGACATCTTAACCAGTTTCCACGTATTTGTGTGAGTTTGTATTACTTCAGGTACTATTTGACAGTGTTAGTTGGAGTAAGGGATACTGTCTGAATTTCTGTGCCATGTTAAAAATGTGGTATAGCAGGATTTTGTACCGGGGCAAAGGAATGCATCTTTGATATTTTTTTTTCATTTTTTTTTAAGATATTATTTGTCTTACATGCTAGCCCCAAGCCAGACGTGCATTTATTAAACTGTTTATATTTGCAAATTTTAATTTAAACCAGGGAAGAAAACCCTGGCAAAACATGAAAAGCTGCTTTAATGTGTTTGTTGTGTGGTGTGGTTTTTGTTGTTTAACTCTCATTATTTGAACCCATTAACTAAATGACCAAGTGGTTCCAGCTCTCAGTTTGAGCTAGATGATGGATGCTGCAGTATTATAGCCATTATTCTGAAATAAAGTATTATTTTTTTACAAGTAAAGAACTGGTACTTGGTAACTGCAAAATGGTGGTTGTACATCCTGAGCGTGTTAATGGAGCTGGAGGGAGGAGAAGGCCTACAGAAGTTGAGAGGACGCCCTTCAAGGCTTTCTGTGGGAGCTCATGGAACTGAGCCCAGTGACAGCCTTCATTCTTCCCAGTGATCACTGGGTCCACCTGGACTGCTAAGGAAGCTTTTGTTCTTGTGTGGAAGACGTGTGTTTGACTCAGGTTTGTCACCTGAGTCCAGTAAACTTGGCTGAAGGAAAGTTACTGTGCAGGGGTGGATTTTGTGATGCAAGTCTACTTTTATTTCAGTTAAAGATTGCGTTCTTCCCTTGACCTCATCATGAAAATGAACAAATCTAGTTCACTTCACCCTTAAATTCATCTAGATTTCCTCACATTTTCAACCTGCAAATTGCCGAGGCTAAGCAAGGAATGCCTTTATCAGAGACTCTCCAAGAAATAGCATATGTGTAAGCAATTATTCGCTGCCAGTACATCAAACCACAATAATGGTGACAGTGTATAAGGCTCTGCAATAATGTTAAAGAAAATGAAGAAAATTACAACCCAGTTTACCTCCTAGAACTAAAAATTCATGACTGGTCTTACAGGAAACTGGATTATACTTTATACCTACATGATTTAAATACTCAGTGCGGGTGCTGTCCTGTACTTTATGCATTTTGTTTGTGTGTTTTGTTAAAGAAAAACCTAATGTGAGAATTTTATTATGGTGGAAGACTTCAACTTGAACCAGATGACACTAATTATCCTTGAGAGAGTCTGGTTTCATCATACATGGCAGAATTGTAAAAACCCAAACCACTCGAACATCTTGCCTGGCTACTGAAATGAACAGAAATAACTGTTATTGTGTTGGCTTAGTTTTTACATTTTTTTCTTTTCCAGCAAATGTAACCTCTCACCCTTGCTTTAGAGAAAGAAGTAGAATGAGTCGGTATTTGATCAAAAAAGCAGCATTTGGTTTAGACAATTTCTCACAGTGACCCCTTTGCCTACAGCTTCTTAGAGCTATGGAAAATCATTGAGAAAATAACAGCAAGTGGGCTCTGATGGTAACAGATTTTTGACAGCAAAGCTTCAAACGAAGAGAAGGGGAGGTAGGAGGAAGAGCCATAGTAACAGGAAAAGTTTGTCTCTATTAACCTTGCACAGGCAACAACTAGATGGCTGGAGCTCGGCGTTCCTTCACCTGAAAGCCAAGTGCTAGGGTGAAAATACAGGTGGCTTCCCTTTTCTTGTGCAGGCAGCCAAAAGGTACCCCTGAAGGCAGCATGCTGGCTGCCTGCTGGCAGTCCCTGATGGGCTGTTTTCATGCTCGCAGCCTTGTGATGCTGCCGGCAGTGTCACGGCATTTTCTTTTTATTGTAGACTTGCTTTGTGGATTTGCTAGTTGGATTGGTACACTTAAATTGAAACCATGTATAGTTACATGATGTTAAAATAATGTTTGAGTTTGGTAACTTCTATTTTGTTTTACGCGTTTCTAATTCAACACAGGCAAACTGCATTCAGCTAGAAGTTTGCTGTTTCCCTACAAACCAAAAATGCAACACAAACCAGCTTCTTTTGCATATTCATCTCTTGTGTTCCAAATACCAATACTTTCAAACACTAGCCACTTATGATAAGCCTCTGAAAATAGATGTTTATAACAGAAGCCACATTTTTAAGTAAAAAGCAGATCTTTCATCTCTGTTACAGACTCTCCACAAAAGATCAGTGACTAGTTTATCTTTATACCAGTACAAGTGGGTTAAGATAGTAGCCTTAAGAAAGACCAGCTTGATGCCTCATGGGAAATATTGACATACCTTAAGATGAACCATTTCTTTTGGATAAATACATACATGTCCATCATAAGGTCAAATCCTATCCTCAGATTTTTTCAGTCCCACTGAACCCAAAACAATATTGACAATATTGTTTCTAAACATAGCAGAATGAAGCTTCCCTTTCATAACAACACATAGTATAGTTGAGTTTAATTTTATTCTCAGTTACATCTGTAGAGCCTCACAGGCAGCGCTAGAAAAATGTATAGCATTGTGTTGAGGGGGTGAGGGAAAAGCCTTTTTATTTTCATTGGGCAGTTCTGGACATTCCCCTCAAAATGAAAAAGTCTTCCTTTACTCTCTCAAAAAATCTTTTATTTGGTTATGGGCTGCCAATGTTGTTCTCAGGTGTATATGGAGAAGAACATAAGTTTAAATAGCATAAGATATAAATTGCATAATTTTGGTCTCTTCAAGTAACACCTTTAGCTTGAAGGTTGTAGATTGCTCCTTTCCATTGTCTCCAGCTACGGAAAAAGGCTGCAGACACAGTGCTGAGCAGGAGCTGATATTCACTACGTTAAAGAAACATGTACAGATTTACCTGAAATTTATGCAGAGGAAGTAGTCAAACCTTTGCAGTGAACTTTTGTGTCCAGGCTGCTTAACTCTCCATGGTTCGGTGAGGTGGTAGGCAGCAGATGACTCCATCCTTCACAATACTGGTCAAGTCCAAGTCATTAATTTCTCTTGGAGAGTGATTCCTTCTCTCAGGATGACACCTGTCTTACTAGCCTCTATCTGTGAGGATCATACAGTTCTCACCGTGACTGAGAAGCACCTGCCTCTGCATTGACTGCTTTTTTAGGACAATGAAATTGTTTGAAGTTGAAATGCTAGAACCAACACTGGAAAATTTGTCTGCTGGTGAGCCTGGTCAATGGCAATAGCCCTAGAGCCATCTTGAGCTCCTGAAATTAAAAAATAAATCCCACTGTCCTTCTTTTCTTCTTCTTAGACCTCATTAATACTTTTGTTGATGTATTGCTGTGCATTTACCTTTGCAGCCCAAGCATGATGGGACTGTAATCCAACTTCGGGGTGTTAGCTGCAAGACCTCAAGGGGACGTAGCTGATCCTGTGAAATTTCCAGATTTGTTAGAAAAACTCCTTTTGGGTAAACATGTCTGTCTTAGTGATTACAGAGCAAGTGTCACTGACCTCCACTGTGGATTCTGCTAGCAGGCCAGCAGCAGGACACCGCAGCGATCCTTGTCACAGCCACAGGGATCCTTGTTGCAGCTGCAGTAGTGATCCTTGTCACAGCCAGCACTGCTGTCACAGTGCTGCGAAATAACTGTGGCAGCCACAGCCTCTGCCAGCTCCATCTGGGCCAAGGCTGCACGCCGACAGGGAGCGCAAGCTCTGCATCCTGCTGGTGACCCAGCAGTAGTGTGTGGTCTAAAGTCACCAGTGCAGCCCCAAAGAGGGTACACTCACCAGAAAACACTAGAGCTGATCAGTTATCATCACCAAGCTGATCTGAACAAAACACTGGGACCTGAGACTCAGATCAACGCCTTGGTGGGAGAGAAAAGGCTTTCTACAGGGCAGCTCTGCCTCCGTGGGCACTGATGGATGCTGACCTGTGAAGAAAGGTTTAAAGACCTAAAGATGCAGAGCTTGTTTCAGTGATTAATTAGGGGGCATGGTAGCAGCATAATAGATTTGAAGCACGGAAAAATAATTGCCCTGCTCTTCTGCCTCTGCATGTATAAGATACTTTTAAATCTGAAGCTTGCCTTAGCCTACCTGGAGCATTACTGGGGCACCTCTGTGCTTCTTCATGATACTTCTTCTGCAACTTCTTTTGCTTTATATCTTCACAACCTCCTTGTGGCAATGGCAAGGTAAAGGGATATTAAGGGACAGCTATTAAACTTCATAATGTTATGCAGGTTCACTGGTTTCAATTCTGAATCTGGCTCTTGAGTTTTTCGAGTCTTGAGAAACTGAAGAAGATAAAATATGGTAAAACACATTTATGAAGGCACGTACCTGACACTGTGTGCCCTTTACAACTGGCATCTTTCCTGCTGGCACAGGACTGATTATAAAGACTATTAAAAGGCACTTCAAGGTATATTAAAATCTTATGACTTTATGTCATGCCTCACTGTTCCTAGACAAAGCTGTGAAAAGTGTTACTAAATACAAAAGGCAGTCCATTTCTAGTGTCATTGGTAGTCATTTGCTTTACTGACTGTAGTGTCCTATAAGATAAGTTTTATTAACCTCAAAAGTAAATGTCCTTAACGCATGCCTGCCTGCACTGTATAGTTCATAGGGGTTTCACAGCTAAGTGTGTTTGCCTAGTGGTCTCTTACTTTTATCCATGCTTCCCTCAGTATCGCGATGCAGCGCTGCAAATCAGAACAGCAAAAAATGTCTCAGGAGTATTAGCAGCTGTTGCGTAGCAGCCACGTTAGCCGCAGATTTCACTGCTTGGAAATGAACAATAAAAAGCAATCTTCATGATAATGGTTGCTCAAGTTGCTTCTTTATACAACTGGAAAAGGTCTTTCTGTTTGATTCTGAGGTAGTATTTCTGTATCTCTTTATCAAGAGAGATTCAAAGTACTTCCATTTCCCCCTTGGAAATGGAAGTGATTATTTTTTTAAATTGTATAGAATGCTAGCAAAGGGTATCTGTATATTACTGTAATTATTATAGGGAAGTGAATCCATTTTTTTCCCCCTGTGTATGTTGAAGTCTTATTTATAGGGGAATTGTTCTGATTCCTCTTTCAAAGGATATTTTCAGTTTGAATCTCCTCTTTTTCCTTGCGTGAGGACTAATGCAGCCAGTACTGCTGTGTAAGTGTGTGTTCGAGCCACTCTGAATTAATCCTGTGTTCCCTGGCAACAACTTCCCTTTTCTTTCCTTATCTTTCCAAGGTGCTATGAGAGTTTGATCTGAGGCACCATTAGTAGAATAGACATAACGATTGCATCAGTTGATTAGAGGCATCTATTGTATTTGCTGGACATCAGTTACTGCTCAGTAAGAGAAATAGATCAAGGGAATACTTCATGAGTCTGCAGAAGAAAACTATTACAGTTGACCAAGAAGTTAGAAACATGGCGTTTTTCTTAGAGGCACGTAGGCAAATTTCCTGTGTTCTCGTCGTAGCGTGAAGGGTCCCTGGTGGAAAGGTAGCTTGTCTTCTGGTTTAGGCTTACCCATGTGTTTGGTGTAATTTACACAACTACCTTTGGATTCTCTGTGGGTGATTACATTGTCCCAGGCTCAAACTGGGAGTCTCTTTGCTCATGCTACATTTGTCTTACTTTGCCAGAGATGTGAGCTAGTGGCTGCTGCTATGTATAATACTTAAGAATAATATAGTACTTAGGTATAGTAATTGGATGTGTGTCAGTGTGGGAAGTTCAGTATATTATGGTTTCAAACTTCTTCACAGCTATACTAGGATTTTTTTCAACTATTATTTGTGTGTTTTTTCCTGTGGGGCTGTATTGATTATCAAATTAAATTTATTTTTAATTATTTTTAAATTTGATGCTGTTACTTTATTTTCTTGCATCTATTTGGCTCTTGCCAGAACCATTTCCAAATAACAACAACATAATTTAGTGGAGGAAATCAGCTCAGCTGGACTAGGAAAGCTTTATTAAAAGGGCTGCTGTCTGCATGCAGTGAATATTTAATCATTGCCTTTATTTTCTGCTCTCATTTTCAATTCAGGGTATTTTATAGGTTTTAATTACATAAAAAATGACAAAGATATGCTCTTTTCTTCTTTCTCTTTAGTCTTCCTAAGATAGTCTCATTTGAATTTGTCACTGAAAACTGTCTTTTACTATTTTCCAGTTGGTTTTGGAGTCTTCCAAAGTCTCATAATTTGAATTATGTTCAGCACTTCTAGATCTAGAAAAATACTGGCTCAAAACTTGATGTTAAATTCAATAGACATTTTTCCATTGACTTTAATAATGTTAGGGTTTACACATTTATTTTTGAGTAGGTTAATAAGGTCATGATAATGCAAAATTTTTATTGAAAATTATTTAATGTTTAGGGATTTTCATTAGTACCTACTTGTGATTACTCAAAGCAGACTTTTTCTAGCCATAGTTAATTTATGGATTACTAGCAAATACAATGACTTGATTTAAAAAATTAGGAATTTCAAATTCTGCTAAACATGATGTAGTTTTAGAATGTATTTTTACTAGCTGTCATCTCTTACAAGTAGTTGGTATAATGCATATGCAACATAGTAGAAAAGATACTTCTGTTAACTATTTTAAGAACTTGTTTTCCTCTCTTTTGTTTCATCTGAGGATGAAATTTTAGTTCAATTATGATTTTACAGAGAACTCTATAAATTGTTAAACAAATTATATAGTGATAGTGTTTTTTTCATTTTAGAAGTTAGAAGATTAAACTAAGTTCCTCTAGAAGACTTTAAGATGTCTAAATTCAAATAACCTTTAGTTCTGCAATATGCTAGATCTTAACAGCATCAGTGTCCACAGTGGCCTTTTGTTCATCCTTGACCTAGCAAACTATACAAATAACAAATCAATACACTGAGCTACAAATGGCAAATAAATTATCAGATCCCCAAAATATTTACTATTTAATTCCTACTATTGAGATTATCCTGAGTGACTCAAAGCAATTAGCAAACTTTACATTCATCTGAAAGAGTTTGCAGGGACTTAAGTGATGATGTTCTTAAATTGCTGAACTGATTCCCAGTGAGAGGCACAGTTGGCTGGCTATTCATATCTAGGGACAACACCGCACATGTTGGCGAGAGCGGGAGCAGAGGAATTTCACAGCTTCTGCATCTTGATGGTTCATCCTGCTTGATGTAAAAGCAGTGTTTTGTTGTTGCTTTTTGTGAATTATTTACAAAAAGACAATTTTAGGACAGAGAGGAAGAAGGGAGACATACGTTATCAGCAAATGTCAATGTATATGGCTCTTGAATTGTTTTGTCTGCCCCCATCTTAATCCTATTCATCGTGGAAACGATCTGTTGGCACTTGTTCTGTTGAGTTAGTCAAGTTGAAGACTCACAAGAAATACTGGGTTTGTATTTCCAGGTATCTCAAAGACATGAAAACTGGGGAGTTTTAAGATTTGACCCTGTTCACGCTGTTTGCTGTTCCTGAAGACTGTGAGGGTGCAGCTGAGAGGCTGGAAGTGTGAAGATGACTGTAGTCCTCCAGCCTTACCCTGTTCAAGGTCATGTTTTACATTGCCTTAGTGAGGAAAAGATTAATAGAGATTCCAGATTTAATGCATTTTTCCTAATCAGATGCTCATTCTGCAGGTTTTGAGTGTTGCTGTTGGAGCTCTTGAGATAGCAAAGCTTTACTCATCCAGCAGTGGCTGCATCTGTTTACTGAGACATCCTTTGCATCAGAGCAGTAGCAAAAGGTTACCTGCCTTCACTGTTTTTTCCAGGTCCAGGACTTGTACAGTGAATACTAGGTGGCTGCTGAAAATAAGAATTAAAAAACAAGGTATGTGGAACAGGTTTTAAAGATGCTGAGCTAAATTGCAGATAATATATTGTGCAAATGCATATGGCTACCTTCACAGCATAAAATTTGCAACATCAAAATAGAGCTAAGGTTTGCTAGGAAACCAGGAGGCTGATTATTGATTTGCTTCTATTATGAGCATTTATGCTTAAATCTCTGGGTCACTGGTAGCTCTGGCAAGTTATTATTATGGAACTGAATCGATAATTGCTTTTTTACCCCTTATAATTAATTCAAATTCAGATAGCAGAGTATTTTTTTTTTCATTTCCATGCATCAGTTTGCTTTTTCAATTTGACACTTAACAGAATTAGAATTGATCCTGTTGTGAAAAGATGCTGGTATTAGCAGCCACTGATGGTACTGAAAAACAGAAGTTGTCAATATTCCTTGTAACTCTTAACTGGGTCTAATTGGAGAATAGAACATCCTCTTCTTGCATAATTCAACCTTGGTGTTCTTTATCCACACTGAAGTTAAAATGTTAAGGAAAAGACATTCTAAAATATATAAACTCAAGAGCCTTTATGAAAACGTCATTCACATAAGGTCTGTACCACATTAAACATCATAATAAAAATGACTTCATTCTATGTTTTTCTATTTAGTTCCTCTATTATCATAATGCAAGCTGTATTGTGTCTCATTCTGTGTAGAGAAATATATGTCAGTGTGTTGTGCTCCTGTGAAAATCATTAAATTTATACATACGTTTGCATGTATAGAATGAATCAAAGAATTGTAGAGTACTTCAGGGTTGAAGGGGACATCTGAACCAGAGGTCATCTGGTCCTATCCCCTCTCAAAGCAGGGCCAGGAAGATCAGCTTTCTCAGCACCTCACCCAGGTGAGATGTCTTCAGTGATGGAGATTCCACATTTGTCTTAATTATTTTTGGAAATATCATTCGACTTTGTTTATTTGAAACCATTAATGTGCTGATGCAAAGTCAGGTTTCCTTCAATAACATCATTGCAGAATGATTTGATGATTCCAACACCTTAATTAAAAAAAAAAAAAAAGTAGTTGCAGAATGATGTCTTAAGGAGTTGCATGAAACTAGTGTGATTATACAGCCTGTAACACACTCCTTTCCCTGTCACACCCTGAGTCAATAGGCTGTGAACAACCGATTGACACACAGGCTGAAGGGAAGAAATGTTTTCTCTTTGACTTTTGCCCTGGCTGAGAGGAGGAAGAAAACAGTTAAGTCACTTCTGATATGGTTTCTTGGTTCTTGTTAACTTCTGCCGTTGTCTGATGAAAGCAGATTAGTTTCTATCACTGAGCTGCCATTAAACCCTGTATCTCAAGAAAGTTTTCTCACAGACTTTTTTGTTATGTGGAAACCCAGGAGAGGAATTGGGGCATCATTTCTAAGACTCTGAAATGAACACGTGCGTGCAGCCTTGAGAGCATGAAGTCCCAAAGAATTGGGACAGTACCTCTACAGTCCAATTTAACTTTATCTGCTCAAGGTAGGGTTTAACACTGTGAATATTCCAGTTCATGACTGGGCTATGTGGACAGTAACATTCCCATCTGTTTGGCTGCAGCCTGAATTTTGGGAGTTGGACATGTGGGCTCGTCACATGTGAGCTTTTCTTTTTTCTTTTTTGATGGCCCTTAGTGTGTTGTTTTGCCTGGCCCTTTGTGTTAATGCATAATGCTCTACTCTCCCTGTTGCTGGTATGTAGGTGCAGAGAGAGCCATGACTTTACACTACCTTCACATTCAAGGGACTAATAAAGCAGAGCACTGCTTACTATTTTTCTGCATAGAGGAAGGACATAAAATGAGCAGAACTCATAACTGAACTTGTATTAGGTTTCTACATGCATTTTTCATCACCTGAATAAAAATTGTCTTCGCAAACTAACTTTTTAATGAGAAAGCTTCTAGTGTTGCTAGTAGCAATGAGTAAGTGTCTAACTACCTATAGCACTTCTTGTTAGTTCATTAAAAGGCTAGCCTTCCTAATTACATTTGCATGTCTTTCCATAATTTGTACAGACCTCAATAATTAAATAGGTGATAATCTGTCAGCAGAATTGCAAAAGACCTTGATCCTTAAATATGCAATCCCTCTGGCAGTATTTAGAGTTATGTAATAGTATGTCGCCTTTTTTGCTTGATTTTTATCTGAATATTAGATGTTATTGCTTATACTATCTTCACAAATGGTGTATCATGGAATGGATGAAGACACCTTGGGGCAGATATAGGCAATCTGTCCTCTGGCTCCCTGGTCATTCCAAAGGCAGATCTCATTTCTGGTTTAGTTATTTGAAATTGTCAGTGTTTTTATTTCACTAGTAAGTCATTTTAAAATCTGAAATGAATTTATTTTTTGCTGTTTTAAGGCCAGTTCTCCTTGTGATGCTTGGTTGGCCAAAAGATGGTGAATAAAACACGTATTAGGTACTTTCAGCATAATTTCTAAAGGTGGAGAGGTGAAGCTGGGGAATTGGTGCTCACTCTCTAAAGGTCAGAGCAGAGATTGAGTTACATGACTGGAATTGCTCACGCCTTACAGTGCTGCTCTAAGTACATTTACCTGTTTTTTATTTGTTCTTTCCTTCAGACAGATAGAAAATTAGCCATCCTAATACATTTTCCTTCATTTTTTTTTTTAACCTGGTCTTCAGTTTTAGTGTAGTTCTACCTCTTCTTTAATACTCGAGTGAGTTAACTGCTTTATGTCTGTATTTCGTGTGGGAAGTTACTCCGAAGACATCCACTTAAATATAATGATTTCAGTCCATTGTTCTCTGAATAACTTGGAGCAAAACTATTCATCATTAGATGAAATTTGTGCATGCTTATCAGTGCAGTGGCTCACTTTCTGATCATCTGGAAAGCCTTCAGACTCTCATGGGTAAGTTACGCAGTCATTAGTGCTCCATTTCTAGCAGCACCCCCAGGTCTACCTGTGCCATCTGCTCGGCTCACAGGCTCCTCTCTTAGTCTGCCCTCAGAGCAACACAGGGTGATAATCTTTCTAACTCATTTGAGTTACCACATTTAAGCCGATACTTGGGGAGCAAGGTCACAGCTTTACATCTGCATCATAATCTTCTGACATATTTTAAAAATATGCCATTTTAGCACTATATTATGCATTCTGTCCTCAGAACGAAGGAGCTAACTGGAACAGGGAGAAAGGAAAACACCTGCTGTGTTTTGACTTAATGTTTGTCCCTGCTGGGACATGTCTTTGACACAGGGTCACATGAAGGTAGTGCAAGTGGTGCAGGAAGGCACTTTGCTGGTGTTGCAATGAGAGGTCACAAGCTGAAAGAGTTATTTCTGACCACCTGCCTGGATAAAATGATTTCATCTGGGCATTCTGCTATTGGAATTGTCTCTGCATGGCTTGGTAACTGTTTGCAGCATCCTCTTTAAGTTATTTCAGTTTGTGCACACATCGTGAATAAAAATAAACTTGGAGAAAATAAGGAGTGTCATCTTGTCCAGAAAAATGGCTGATTCTTCCAAATCACTACTCTTTTGCAAAGGATCAACCATATGTTGCAAATAACAAACAGTAATGGTAAAACAGCTAAGAAAACTTAGATAAGAACCATATATTGAAAAAACTGAAAATTATTAAGGTCTGAGAGTTTTCATAGTGTGCAAAACCATGTACTTTATAATTTCTACTATTCAGTTTTTTAATCACCTTTCGTTAGAAGTTGATTTGTTCTGATGAAAGGATGTATCTGCTGCTTATTACACATACCAATCTATTTTGTGATCTGGAATCATGTTATTCAGTGCAAGCATTATATTTTAAAAAGTCTCCACTTTAAAAAAAGCATAAACATTATTTGTTGTTAACTGTACTTAGCAAAGGTCTTCTGCATCTCTCTGACAGCCTTTATGAATTTTTAGACTTGCGCTCTTTTTTGCTCTAATGTGTATTGAAGCGATGATATAATTGATATATTTATGCATTTATCTGATCAGGATCTCCTTTCTTCCAGCATCCTCAGAGCTTACCAGCATCATTAGTAGAACACCAGAGAGAAATTCAGCCTTTATTTTCTATACTGTATCGATAAATGAACAGCAGAACCTGCCAACCAGCTAATATACAGGCTGTTATATTAGGTGTTGTTTGAGCTTGTTTGGCAGGATTTTTGAGTACAAATCAAGTCACTTGCAAGCAGATGGTACAGAACATATAGAGCCTGCCTCAGCATTTTCCCCAGTACTCACGTGGAAGTGACAGTAGAGTTCCTGCTTTTCAGTTCAGCTGTTTTATAAACTTGCATACCTTCTTGCTATTAAATTATTGGCATGAGGAATTCAGATTGGGTGCCTGTGTGTTGAGAGAGTGAAAAGGATTGCACTTCAAATGATGGTGAGATGATATGCAATGGAGCATAACCCTTGTTAAAGGCTTGGGTTAAAGCTAAAAACAAGCTCAAAACCATTAGCTTTTAAAAACATGTTTTGCTGCTTGCATGAAGGGTTTGTGTTTTTTTTAACCTTTTGACTCCTCAGTGTGCTTCTGATATAATTCATATCAAGGTTTTAGGAATTATAGTTACCTAGGCTACCCTGGCCCCCATCGGTGCCATGCCTACGATATAGACGGTATTTGTATGAGAGCCTAGAGTCAATCAAAGTTATGCTGCTAGAATTGGAAAGAGTATTAAATAGACAATATTAAAGGTAAAAATTTTTGGCATTTCCTAACATTTTTTCCCTATGGCTATCAAGAGGAAGAAACTTGTATTTCAGCTTCCTTAGTGCAGTAGGTGCTGGTTAAGGTGGATTTATCTAGTTGACTGTGCCATGATAGTTAAAGATTAGAACTGTATAAATTAAATACTAGGCACATGATTAATGGTTTTCCAGGAATCAGTAAGGCAGTTTATACGAACTAGGAAGAACAGCTAAAAAGCTGGGGTTTATACACCAAATGGCTTAAGAAAGACTGGATATTGAAGCTTGCCTCACATTCAGTCATCTTTTTGTTCTGCTCTTCTTCGTTGGTGAGACTTGCTTTCTTTTACCAGGGGTTGGTTGAGCAACGTTGGTGCGGTATTCTCTATGGAAGCTCCAGCACTGGTGTCCATTGTTCAGTGACATTGTGTGTCCCGTGTGGTCAGTCCCACCAAGGGTGTTATTGTACAAATTGCTCTAAGTTTATGTACATTTTTTTGTTCTTCTTAATGTAAGGCATTTCAAATAGTTGCTCTCAAGGGCATGGTTGATTCATGTGTGAGCTTTTCAAAGCAAAAATGCTAGTAATGTGCCCAAATTCTGGTTCCTTTCTGTGGGAACAGGGCACTGAAAGGAATCTATGCCTTTGAAAATGCTTTTCCTTTAGGTTCCCAATTTATTTCAATTTTGATTGCTTAAATATTGCACATTAAATATTTGACAGTTATAGTCCTTGACTGAATTATGAATAAGATGATGTTCTTTTATGGGTCATTCAATAGCTCTGATCTAATTTTTTGCAATACATTTACAATTTTCTTCTTGGAGTTTCATGACATCATCACATCTGTGGATCTATTGGTCCAATGTAAATTATTAGACTGGCAAAACTTTAACAACGTTTTGTATTCTCCCCATCTGCTACATACCTGAATACATTCCAGTATTTTATTTATGTTATGGACTTTGTTTTGAATTCCGTTTTTTTGCTCCTTGCATAAAGGTTTTATGAAGCTTTCTTCTGGTATATCACTATTGGGAACATCTGGTCCTCCCTTCATTAAGCACCCGATACTTTTGGAAAACTCTTTTGTTCATTTAAAAGAGTAGCATTTCTGTTGCTTGACATGATTTTAGCAACGTGTTATTTGTAGTTTTTTGCCCATACAAATAGAAATGAAAGGAAGCTTGGATGAGATAAAGATATTGGGACGTATTCATCCCTGTTGAAATGTCATTGACCTATATACGTGTATATTAGAGGTCAGTATAGTCCTCCATTTTTCTTCATGCCTACATGTAACGAATCATTGCTTTCCACCTTGGATATTTACTTCCATGTGCTTCTCTTGTAAGCTCTAATAGGAATGGCTGGAAGTTCCTTGGATTTCATTTTACGAGTAGTCCCTAAAGACTTTTGTAGGAATAGTCTCTAAAGATTATTGTTTGACAATTCTTTTCAAAACACTAAACAAATAAAAGGCATAAGAAACCCCCTTTACCACGCAGCCAAATACTTCATAAAATACTAGTTTGTATTATATACTCCTACCTTAGCACAGAATGTAAGAAATCAAATTTAGATTGCTACCAGCACCAGTGTGATCGGTCTCAGAGAAGTAGTGATTCCTGGTCTAATCAGAAATATTAATAGAAATACTGAGGATGAGGGCTTTCATGGTTTAGTATTTGGGCGGAAGGGATTTTTTTCTCTTTAGTATAAAAGAAGTCATCCAGTGATTCTGTTGAAAAGAGTTATGTTGAACACTGACACGGAGATATTGCACTGAAACATAAACAGATGAATTCAGAATGACAGCATTAAATGCAATTATGTTTCAACCCACAATAAGTTTAAATGAGATATTTTATTAAATGTCAATAACTTTGGTGATTACGCTGGTTTCTACTTAGGTCTTTCAAATACGAGTTGTTCTGTGCAACAAGATGTCTGCGAGAAGGTGGAATGTGTACCAAGAGGAGTTTCTGAGGGATTAAAAACCATTTGAAATTTATTAATTTTCTGGATTTGGGTTAACATGGTTCCATGAATAGGCACAAGGCCTGGAGAGTGGGATTAGGAAGGCTTCCAGAGGCTCTGAACTCACGTCAAGCAAAACTGTAATGCCAAGCAGCTAAGTCAACTGAATAGGGAAAAGCCTTGAAAGTGCTTTATCAGTGCATAATGTTTGTAAATTTTATTCAATTAATTTACAGCTGCAGGGCTCATGAGGCTGAAATTAAAGTTTTGTAAAGTTTTGATAAGGAAGCAGCCAAAAGCAAACAAAAAAAAGTTTGATTAGCTCTGGATGTTTTTAAACAAGTTGGCAGGGGAACAAAATTTCAAGCAAGTGTTGCAGAAGGAGATGCATCTCGTCTTAGCAGTTGCTGTAATCGACTGGCCGGGTAGCAGAGTGCCTGCTAGCACCACGCGTGAAGTGCCTGCCGATGTGCCTGCCATTTCCTTTCCCTTCTGCCAACTGGTGCCTCAAAGAAAAGTCATGTCCCAAAGAAAAGCCTCTGGAAGCCTATATTATCAAAAATACTTTAAAAATAAACCTTTTGTTTAAAAGTACTGGTTTTTACATTGCAAGATTAAATGGTGTTTACTTCAGGCAATAAACAACAGTGAAAAAGAGGATCTGCCAGAGGACAGCCAGGGTACTAAAATACCAGCTTTACACAGAATATCAGTGCCTCTGTTGCAGGCTTGAAGATGACTAACTCTTGTATAGACGCTAGCATGCCACTGCTTATTCCTTTTATTATTTTTTTTCTTGGGAGAATCGGGGAAACCCTCAACTTCCCCAAGAGCCCTTTGGATATATCTTAGGACTGCCACCCCACATCTCTGCTTCTTGTGGGTAAGTTACAAGAAGTGGTGTTGCACATTTACGTCTTGCTTTTCTTCCTCATGTGGGGCTTTTTGGAACCAATCTTAAGCTGAGCACTCCCTCCTGTATGCAAAATGGGTTGCTAAGGTAGCAGTTTCTATTCCTTTTGGTTGTGTGTATTCATTATTTCATGCTTGCATTAGAGAAAAGAGCAGTATTTTTGTTGTTTTCTTATGTGCATTGTTCATTTTTAGACTTGAGTTCCCATTTCTCAGTATTGTTTCTTAAAATAAGATTAGCAAAGTGGATTATCCAGACAGCTTTTTTGCTTCCAGTCATTGTGGAGTTTATATTTTATTGGGATCCTTCTGCCAGTGTATCTACAATGAAAAGGGAAATTACATTAAAATCAAATTTTCACATGGGAACCTATCCACTTTTGCTGAAATATTTTTATTTTCTCGGGGAAAATCTAAACAAAATACTTCCATTTTAGTTAGGTCACTTTAAAAGCAAATATCTCAATTTGTTAACAGCATCCTTCAAAGGGGGTGAGTGGTATAGGTTTGATGCATTCCAGTCACGTCAAAGTTGTGGCAGATGCACTTAGATAATGCTGATCTGTCTGGGAACAGGAGCTTTGACTCAGTCAGAAGCTCAGCCTGCATCTGGGCAAAATGTAAACTGCCTTTTCTGGAAACAGGGCAGAGTCTTGAGGGGAGAAATGCAGCATCATCCTTGCTTGGGTCTCTGCTGCATCTGTCATTGAAGTCCAGTGATTTTGAGAGAGATCTAAGTACAAGAAGAGGTTAATGAAGGTGGCGGTTTTTGCTAATATCTTTTCTGCAGAGGGAACGGCTACCCATGTGCCCTGGGGAAACTGCTGTCCCACCGTCAGACCTTTCGCCAGGGGTTCACTGGGCTAGTAGAAGTTTCCACCAAAGTAACTCAGAGCATAACTGAATGCCAGTGAATTGCTTTCAGAAGTTGGATTAGTTTCTGAAATTACAGTAATTGTGTCAGATCAGCATCTTTCCTGCAGTGCTATTAAGTCTGGAAGAACTTGAAGGCTTTGTAAGTGTAAATCGTGCCATGCACTATTGTTACTTGACTTTGAACTGATTGTTCATGGTTGGGTGCTAAATATGTTTTGAAATCTCATTTCCATAAGTATTTGAAAAGAAGCAAGTCTTCCTTTATTAAGTAATGTTTACTTCGGAAACTCTGCTGGCATTTTTAGGACTGAAAAAAAAAAATGTGGAGAAAATCAGCTTTCAGTGAGACTTCCTTCTGATCTTGGAAGTATACTGGAACTGAATGCCCAGACTTTCTGGTGAGGTTTGCATTCCTTCCAGTGAGTCTTTTACACTGGAACAGCTGGTGACAGGCATCTGGGTTTATGCTAGAAGGGTTTATACAAAGTCTTGAAGGACATTTTTTGAGGTTCTACTGAAACTTCCTTAATTTTTCCCATGTACTCTGTCCAAGTTCATCACTGTGAAACATAGTATATGGATGAACATTCATTTGCATTCAACTGTATAATTTATTTAGATTTCAGGGTTTGGGAGTAGTTCTTAAAATTTAAAAAAAGTACAGAAAGAAACTGCTTCTGATGTTTTGGTTTGGGTTGGTTTTTTGGGTTTTTTTGTTTTGTTTTTGTATAATTGCAGTAATTGTCCCCAAAGGAAATACTTCTGTAGTTTATGATCTTCACCATAGATGGGGTTTTGGCTACATTTATAGAAACATACTCTCAACTTTATAGAAGTTGAAAATGGTTTTTGATTCCAGTCTGCCTCTGCAGTACAGAACAGATAGCAGAAGCTCGTTCTCTTAATGGTTTGGCATGACCATTTTTGGGTTTATGTGCTATTTTCCTATTTTAATTCTGTTTTTTCTTTTTTTCCTTCTTCAAGAAACTGAAAGTTTTGGTACAATGTGACAGCTTATCCATTGTTCTCCACTATCACCGCTAAGAGCCAAATAATCTTGCAGTGCTATAAAATTGCATCCTTGAGATCAAGTGCTGTATTTATGTGGTGCTGTACCTGAACCAAAGATAAACATATTCAGTATCAAATTCTGGACAGGATTCAGATTTTTTGTGGAGTCTCCTTCACTGGAGACATTCAAAACCCGCCTGGACGCGTTCCTGGGTGATGTGCTCTAGGTGGCCCTGCTCTGGCAGGGGGGTTGGACTAGATGATCTTTCGAGGTCCCTTCCAACCCTATGATTCTATGATTCTATGATTCTTTCCAAAGATTGCATGAAAAAATTAAGTAGAAGCTTGCTCTGAAGTCTCTGAAAGTATTTGGTTTGTTATTTGTGAATGAATAGATAGCTTCTGCACTTCAAAAATAGGCTCCAAAAGCTGTATTTCTTTTGGGTGTTTAGAGTGATTGAGGTTTGTTACTTAGTCAAGTGATAGTAAGGTTTTTTTAGGAAGTATTCATGACGTATTGATTCTTTAATTAGAGCACTGATTGCAGATGCTTTTTTAATAGACTATGGTCAGCTGTTTATTTCTGTGTCATAATTCTGTTTCTAGAAAGAGTTCTTTAATGATGGTAGAAAAAATAAAGCAAAAGCTCTGCTGTAAAGTATATCTATTATTAAGAATCTCAGAGTATTAAAAGCATTAGAATAATAACCTGTTACAATAAACCTATGATTGACCTAAGCCCTCTCTTCCTAAAGTGGAGAAAGCCTTGATTCATCACCTGGGAGGCACAGAAGTTGGATATTTGAAATGAATAAAACTTTAAAAATAAAGATATTCAAAGAAGCAAATACTGAACTGTTTGAGATAGCAGGAGTTGTGGGAAAAGAGGGCCTTGTTCTCATAAACAGCGATTTGGTCAGGACTTTAATGAGATCAGTTTATAGCAGAAACACTGGAATATTCCAGACACTATACTGAAAATATTATGAGATGAAATTTTTCTTAGTTACACAACATATCTGCTTTCTGATAGCAGTTGTAATTTTTTGCGTGTGTGTGATCTACGCAGTTATCCATTTTTAAGTCTTTTTCTTTATTTCTTGTATCACAAAATATCCTTATACAGTTAGTTTCTATTTTGGGGGAGGAAAACTGAAAACTGCTTTTGTAATGTCTAACCTAAAGTTGCAGAAGGTATTTCTGGACTTTTAATTTGATTGTATTTGTCTATAGCATTCTGTGTGGCTTAAAAAATAACAGCTGGGAGGAGAGGGAGAGTTGTTCCTCAAAATTTGTCTTGAACTCTGTGTCCTGGTGAACTGTAATTCAGTTGGAAGAGACTGATCATATTGCTCAGGGCTCCCAAGCTCTCTGAGATGCAGTTCCTCTCAGTTGTAGGGGCAGCAGTACTTTTAGACATACTTTTCCTTTAAACTTTGAGGTGCAGATGTATGTATTCAAACACGTACTGTCTTTGCCCGGTTGCATTTGCTCTGCCTTATCCTTTTGTTGTACAGGTACTGTAGTTCCTGTCTGCGCCACTCTTAGGACTGCTTTTTGCCCGGCTCTGACCCTCAAACCACTCAGATACCTGGGGATGTCAAAAAGCTACCATCTGTTCCAGCCCACCGTTTGTGTCCCTGGTGCGTTGCTTCTCAATGCTGACCAGTACCACTTTCAGTGGCGGCTGTGCTTGGAAGCGTTAGTGACTGTCAGAGGTGTGGTCTGAAAATGTTTTATTTATAAGAAGATAATCATTGGAGGTGGACATTGGACACAGGCACTGCTGACATTTTCATTTAGTCGTAAGAACTGCAAGAACATTATTTGATGGAGACTGACTTTCAAAATACACTGGCTAAATGAGAGAGGTCCTCAGTCAGGCTTCCCATTCAAGAAATGTTCATCTTATGGGAAAACAAGAATATAACAAAATAAGCAGCTAGGCAAATAATACTCTAAATGCAGTAAAACTGCACTGGGCCAGTAGTAATATTTGAGAAAGTTGTTCTTCCCAGGGGCAACTGACACATGGGATTGAGGAGTGATGCTTGTACCTGGTTGACTTACAGCTAAGATTTCACCCTATTTTGTAGCTTCTGTGTAAAGCACGTTAAGTTTTTATGAGATTCCAGGAAGTTACTGTGTGTTGCAGGCATCCTTTTCACTTTGTTTTTGTAATCTACTAATATTCTTTTAGTAAAAATAGCTGCGCACAGATGGTAGATAATGTGAGGGAGATATAGTTGCCTGCAAACTTTCTTCTACAGAAATTTAACTCTGAGTTCAAGGAAGTCTGAATGAAAACAAGATAAGTCATGGCCAGGGGTGTATTTATGAGTACAGAGATCTTCCTGCTACGGGGGCACTTGACGAGAACCAGAGAAGGCATGTGAAGAATCAAACATATTTCCAGATTGTTTATGTCTCCATGACTACTTCTCTCCTCTGCCTATGCAGAAATCTCTGAATTTTCAGTCTTTATACTTCTCCTTGATTTTATGTAGCTTAATCCAGGATTGCTTGTGGCAATTTGCACTGTCTTTATAGTGCAAATGTTTTAGTCTCTGTTTGCTATGACACAAGTTTCCCCTACTGAATTATTTTCTTACCTCTGTGCAATCTTTGGCCTGCCTTAGGTGGGAACTAAGAGAACAGATATACTGTATATAATTTTCATGTCTGCCTGCAATATTTTTCTATTGCATTGCAGAGAAACTCAGTGTCTTGGACAAGTAGTTTAATCTTGGAGTAGTTTGTCTTGGAAAGAGGAAAGCAAAGATTAACAAAAGCTTTATTCTTAACATTTTTCTGTAAGTGATCTAGATTTGCTGGCATCTATATCTCAACATTACTAGTTGCATCCTAATTAGAATAAAATATTTGACTTGTTTTCAAAATGCATCTTTGTCTCCCCACTATGGAATCACTTACACTACTCCTCAGAAATATTAGCCAAAAGCTAGTCCCTAAAAGGCAGCTTGGAATAAGGGTCGTCTTTGTACCGAAATAGGACAATTTATCTGCATTCAATCAACCAGAGAGGACTTTCAGTTCACTGTGGGAGAGAGAAAAGTGCACAGTCTTTGGTGGGTCTTCCTATTGCTAGCTGATCTGTGAAATATATTAATTAAAATGATGAATTGGACCCCTTTCCATTTAATAATTTGATCAGATCAAAAAAAGGTCTGCTGCAACCAGAAAGTAAAGCATATAGTTCTTCACAAAGCGGTGTGTGCGTGTGATAGCTCCTCAGAGATCCAGGCTGCACTGTGAGGGTGCCTGGGATGTGCCGTTTGCAATACGTTCCTTGGAGGGATGATGCATGGTGTGGAGGATGTGTGCTGTACATCGTGCTGTTACTCTGGGTTACTGGATCACACTTAAAAGGCATAGTAACAGGCATGCCAGAAAGAAAGCTAGATTGGCATTCAAGAGGTTAATTAGAATGGGAAAGAGCAATTAAAGGGACGTGAAGAAGTCTTCATAAAACTGTAATTGGGCGCTCTTCATTAAACGATCTCATTAAACAAGGCAGAGGATTTTTTGTTGTTGTTGAAATTCTGAACCTCCCATTAAGATGGTCTAATCAGCTTTCTGAAAGAAGAGTTATTACAATACCACAATTTTTGAAACCTTTTGTTGTTCTCCAGATACTGCTAGGTATGTTTTATGTGGATGTGTTTTCCTTGGCCTCAAAATGGGGAAATAGAAGGGATAATATTGCTTGGGTATGAATGTCACGAGTCTCTTATTTTTATTTGATCAACCTATGAGACAAATGAAGATTTAGTGCTTAGTTTCAGTAATTGCATCGTTGTATTATGTATATTGTGTGATAATGTGGCTACACGTGCAGAATACAAATCTATACCTCAACGGCAAGTAACAGATGGATGGGTTCTGCGAGAGAACTTTGTTGTCCATTTATTGATCACAGTTAGTCGTTTATGTTAGCAGAGACATGCTATAACTACTGGTGCCAAAGTAAACATCAGTTTGAATAGTGGTCCACTGAGAACAGGTTCTTGCTGGTTTACATGGTGAGTGCAGTTGTGTTGACTGCTAGACTGACTCTTTGGTGGAACTTAAACAGACTGCAGGGACTCAGAGAGAAAAAGGAAAGGAAAGTAATTTAAATCGCATTTGTGTTGGTATAAAGTACCTTAAATATTGTGAAGTAGTAAATCATTTAAATCACAACAAATAAAGCCTGTCAGGGAAAAAATTAATTTTGAAAGAGACACGGTGAAATGCTGCTGATTTAAAACCAACCAAACCAGAAGTAATAGCTTTGCCTAACATGATGCCCTTCATATTCCCATTGTATATCATTGTGTTGGTGATTTCTGCTGTTTTTGTTATCTATCTCTGGATGAAATACCCACAGAACTGCAGGAGCACACGTGGAGAGAGGACAGCAAAACTCAGTGTGCACAAAATGTTGTTGGCATAGAAAGTAAGCAAAATGAAAGCAGAAGGAAAAGCTTCATATCTCTTTACTTCCCTTACCATGACCCTTCGTACTGTGTGCTGTAGCGGTAAATGCCCACACAGTGATTAGATTACAAATGATTTTTGAAGTTATTGGTGTCCTTCCAAAATCTTTTAAAGTGATTTACATGCGTGAGTGTGTGTCACGCATCTCACGGATATGTTGATGCTGTCATTTTGGCTCACGCTCTCTTTCGCGCCGTGGCCCCAGCTCTCTGATTGTCTGATGTCAGTTGTCTTCTAGCCTCCCCTTGGCACAAAACCAATTTGTTCTCTCTTAGAGGAAACCCTGGCTTCTGAACACAGATATATTGACATAGTTTCCACATATCCGCTGGGGTCTGCTTTCTACAGAGCAGCGTAAATATAACCAACCTGGAACAGCATGGATGCAAGCCAATATATGCCATTTGCTGCCAATTTTTCTTCTATATTGCAAAAGCAGTCTAGAGGCATCCACAGTATACCCTGACTGTAAACAGCATTGCCCTGATTTGTCATAGTAATAAAGTCCATTTTTCTTAAATGGCCCTTTGGTGAAGTAGTAATTAACTCTAAGAATTTCGGAAACCACATTGTGTAGCTTGTGTTTTCTATTACCACCATATGTAATTTATTGAAAAAATACATGGGTGAGAGAAGAGAGAGATACAGTACATTTTAAAAGTGACAGGGAAGGTAGTAGTTTTTAGTCTCAAACAAACTCCTAGACATAAACAAGGAAGGATCCTGTAGGAAATGTGGCTTTTCCCCTCCTGTCAGTGGGAGATTTTAAGAGTGTCTTGCCTGTGTTTGCTCTTGATTTTTGCTCTTGGAAGTTCAGCAGATACCATTACCCCTCAGTTGTGTCCTGGCAGCTGCGCTGTATCACTATATACATTTGTATCCTCAGTGTTTCAGGAACATGGGGAATTACAGGAGGAAAGAAGTGGCCTGGAAGTATAGCAATTATTTTCTTTCCTCTTTTAGCATTTCTACCCATTATCTATTTTATTTAAGTAAATTCCTGAAGAAACTATGTATATATAGACTTGCCCAGACCACCCACCTGCACTGGAAAGCGACTGTGGCAAATTCAAAGAAAAGGCAGAGCACATCAATTATTACCCCTTCTCACGCACTTAGCTGCTTTTATAGGGTTGAATCCTGTAGTTCCTGTAAGGATTAGGAAGGTCCCAGAGATCATCAAACCAGTGCCTTGCTTTTGTTCCCTTCATAGTAGGGGGAGCACAGGACACCCACCTGCCAGACTGGGTGCCATGCCGTGGCTCATGCGTACGAGTAATGAGAACCACTGCTACTGACAGCCTGCCCCCTTTTTTTTTCTTTTTGGAGGGGACAGGACAACACAGCATTTTGTATAAAGGTGTGTCAGGAAGCTCAAAGGAAGTGCAGTGGTTTGTATAATTTAGCATATGGAGGAGATACCCAGAATTCAGCCTGATGTATAGGTGGCATAAGTGAAAGGAAAAAACCAAAGCCCAGACTCTATGGTTTGCATCATCACTACTTTATATTCTGAATTATGCTTATAGCTGGCTGAATTTGACTTAGAAATGTGATTGACATTGCATGTACTCTTTGGGCCATCTTTATCTCCTTCTGAGGAGGAAAGAAACAGCCACTCCATCCTTAAACAGAGATCTTGAATAGGTGAACCAGAGGCATGCAGCACATGAAAATTGGGTAATTGTAATAAATAAAACTTGGTACGTTTCTTTTTTTTTTTCTGAATGCCCTTGCCAGACACTCTTTCCTGATACTTTGCCAGCTAATTAGCATCTTGTGATAGTCATTTCATTTCAGGGTGATAGCAAAGTTTAATTTGTGTGGTTAATTACTTTCCATCAATTTTCCCGTCTTTGAATGGACTGTATATGTATCTATACTATTACTGAACAGAAAAAACCCCTCTTAGATTAAGTGGAAAAAAACGTAGCTTGACTTCTCTCAATAATTTTAATGTTTTTTTAAGAGAATGACACTGGATTATGAAACATTCTGTTTTAAGTGTAAATGGTAATTCAAATTGATTGTAAATTTTAGCAAAATCATATAGGCAGTATGCAACTCTGAGAAGTGTTTCCAAATGAATTTCTGGCTTCTTTCTAGATGCAATTGAAATGTCTTAAAACATTAAAATGTTGACTCAGATAAATAATTTTTATTTAGTCATTAGCTAGAAAAACAATTTTAAAACAATGAGAGCTTTATAATATGACCTATTAATAATATCTAATGGAAATAATTTAGGACACAGCATGATGTAGCTACATAATGAATTCTCTAAAATATATGAAGGTCTGAAAGCTGATGAGATGACAGACTGGATAAATTTGCTGTATAAACACAACTTGACTATGGATTGCAGACAATGGTTTCTTTAATTGCAGGTTTTGATTTAGCAGAACTCATACCTTATCTGTACTTTTGCTTTCTGATGGATGCATATGTAGCACTTTGTGAATATCCCTGCTTTGCAAAGATCTGTCTCACTTCTTTGCTGATGGAAAGTGAGGAGTTGTGTATAACTGGGGAATGGAGGAAGGCTGCCAATATGATATTTTGTTATTTGGATCATTACAAACCTGATGGAAGCTCCCACTGAAGTGTTACCAGGACAGTTGCTGAAGTCTGTTTATTTTGGACTGTATAGATGTGGAAGTTCGTCAGTAGCACTCAGAGGTGGGGAGCCAGCTCTTGTGCTTTCTTCTCTCTGTATTTGCAAAATTGTCATCCAACTCCAAACCTGAGATGATGCTGATTTCTGCAAAGTGTGAAGAGTCCTGTCTATAGTTTGCACTTGCTCAACTCATCAGCAGGCTTCCTCCTGAGGGACAAAACCACCTCAGATGCCAGAGAGGTGCGAGTATGGATGTGTCCCCTCTCTCCCTGCCTCCCATTAGTGCAAGTGCACAGGGTGCCTCGCCTGGGAGCCTGCTTGCTGTGTGTGCTAAGAGGAGGACCAGGCCATTTGCCCATGGCCTGCTGCTTTTAACACTATCACCAAGAGCTCACAGCATGGTGCACTACCTGTTCAGACTGGTGAAAACTCCTCTCAATTTCAGATAGCTCCAAACCAGAACCTTAGAACAGAAGGGCACTTGGTTTTTTGCAGGTACGTGTAGTATTGCTACCATCTGCTTCTAATTTTCTCTAGCCCAGTACAAGGTAAATGTAACCAGAATTATCTGTCTGTGTACATTACAAGTACCAAAGTTAAATAGCAGCACAGCATTCAAACTTGGCAAAAGCCAAAGCAGGCTCTGCAAGTGGGAGCAGATTTTGCCTTCCTGATTGATACGAGAATGGAGTAAAGGTAGCCACCGCCCTTGAGGTACTTATGGTACAGCTGTTGTATTAGAGCAAGACAAGCTATTCCTAACACTCATTCTAAATTTGGCTCTGAGAAAGAGATCGTGATTGTGACTGGAAGGGTGATGCTGCCTTAATGGGTGACAGAGGTGTCCCTGAAAGAGCTGTTTGAATTCTGCTGACTCCCTGTGGATAGTGGAGCTCATGATAACTGTTCTGGGGAAAGGTGAGAAACCCTGGGCAAAAGCGGGTGGTGCCTTGGGGATCCTGCAGGAAGCAAACTAGGGATGAGTGGTTGATTTGGATTGTTCTGCTATTAGTTTTCTAATTCAGCCAAAACTAGTTGAAGAAAGAGGAGCAAGTTAGATTTCATCAGTATTTATCCTTAAAATTTTTGTATCCTTTACCAACATTCAATAGCTATATGATGAAATTTGCAGATGGTAAATTCAAAGCAAAACAAAGTTCTCTGTGTGATACATTGTTAATCAGTGGAAATCCTTCCTGCAGTACACTGTTGATACTGAAAGGTTACACAAATTCTTGAGAATATTCTCTTGAGAATTAATAAATGCCTGAAAGCATGCTTGGCTTGAGAAAAGCTCTGGCTGTAAATGTTTTGGGAACAGGAGAGTACTTGAAGGAAGTGTGGTTTGTCCTCTTTGTATGCTTGTTCCTGAGTTTTTACTCAGCCACATTCCTCGTGGCTCTATTCTTGTGGTTTTATTGAATGCCTTTCCTGCTGGATTGCTCACAAACTTTCTTCTGTAGTTATTTGCTTGTAGTGTTGTGTATCTGCGTATCCAATGGTTTCTAGCCCTGAGCTGATGGCTGGGTTTTATTTGTTTGTTTTAAGTAGGATAATTTCAGAAAGTTATTTCCAGATAAATGGTTGCAGAAACTAAAGAGTCTGGGAGATCTGCTATCAGCAAATGTTCTAGAGGAGAAAAGTGATATAGGAGAACATGACAGCACCATGGTTTTTCTCAGATGCTGATTGGAAGAGCGAAGGTGGGACAGAGAGAGTTCAAGGGCTCTTGACACTCCTTTCCTGCCAAAGTGCTTTTATACAATCCTTGCTTTTACACTTGCCACAATCTTACCCTCAACATGAAACCAAACAAGGAGAATTTGCAAACGCTAATCAAACTAGAAAGTATTTATGAAGTATTCTAAGTATTTTCAAAGATATTTTGTACACACCTTATGCTTAAAATTAGGCCTTAATTTCAGTCTATTTTATCATGGAATTATCATATATTATCATAGAAAAAACCCAGTAATTATTATCACCTGTAGCCAGCTATTAATTTCACATTCCTCAATTCTATAGGGAGTTTATTGTAATGATATTTTATCTAATTTATCAATAATTTCCATTACACTTATGCTTATTAGTTTATACGAAATGATTTAGAGGAGAAATTTCTCTTTACTTTCTATTCGCATCTTGTGAACCAAGCTATCCGAAAGGACAGACCCTCTATGACATAACTGGAATAATTTCAAAAATGTTTTGATGGTTACTTTCCACTCTTCCTTCCCAAACAAGCCAGATTTTCCCTAGCTTACGGTAAACAGGCAAGACTACCACTCTCTGGTAATGATTGACACTCCAATCACTTGTTTTCTTTGAATAATTTGCTTATTAATAATACAATTAGATTATCACGTGAGTCATTCTCCTCAAAAAAACAGAACAAAACAAAAGCCACTCACACTGTAAAAACAGATGTAGAACTATCCTTGCAAAAAATGTCTTAAAATGAAGAGAGTTTGTATATTTTTAGTCCTCATATGTTTAGGCTGTCAGCTTAAGTAGACATCCACACTGATTCATTTTACATTTTCTTCTGACACAGGGAGGGTAAAATGAATAGCACCATAGATTAAAATGTTCTATGACCAGAGGTAGAGCCAAGATCTTCAGTGATATCCTTTATAATATTGGACAACAAACCACAACAATAATTGCTATGTCAGGCTCATGGATGTGTGTCTGAGTTATAACACATCTTTGAAAAGATAACTAGCTTTGATTTAATGGCATCAGGCATTGGTAAAGCCTCTGCATTTCAGGGTGGTGTTGCAGTGATTAAACATCTAGCCTGAATTTGGTTAGCTTCAGCTTCCACTGGTGTGAATTGTTATGAGTTTGTCAGAGGAAAAAGCAAAGAATCTCTTCCACAGTGAGACTATGCACTAATTACCTCCTTATTATTTCTTAAACAAATTAAATACACTGTTTGAAGTAGATGCTTCCAGCATCAGATTAAAATCATTGAAGCTAACTGTGGGGAAAAGATACACGCCTTGCTGGTGTGTAAGTCAGTGCTTGCATGATGATGACTTGAAAATATATATAACTTGAGTCCCATTTTGTTAGACATTTCCATGGATAAAGAATGCCCTCAAAGTTGCAAGTGTGAATTAATGGTGTCCAAGACCTGTATTGATGGAAAGAGTTTCCCAAAACAACAGTTTTTCTATAGATTTTCTGATGCTGGAGCTCTCAGCAGCTTTTTTCAGCAAAGCAGGGGATGGTCATAGTGTGGGACTCAGGCTTTTGCCACTGTGAAATTGTGAGACTGAAAGAAGTGTGAAAATTTTCTCCGTGGATGTTGCCCAAAGTCAATATTGCTCTCTATGGACCTCCTATGTAATCTGCTTATTTTTCAGTTTCCTAGCTGACCTAATTCCTTTTGCAGTGCTCATCCAGACCTAATCGTCTGTGCTCGTAGTCTGTGCAGTGACAGTGCAGCTAAGCAGCAAAGGTAAAAACATGAATTTTTTGCCATCCATATGCTTAGTCCTCGTATCCATCTTGTCCTAGGAATAAATTGGAGAAGTTGCCTTATAGGCTTTCTCCAGGTCAGGACTGACAACAGCTGTGCTGTTTCTGCAGCAGCTCTGATTTTCCCTTATGCAAGGTGAATCCTTTTTCTTTGCAGCTGTATACTCCAAGGTTGACGATGCACCCTCTGTGGTCCTCGCTCACATCCTAGAGAGCTACACGTGCTCCCATAAGCAGTTCTAGGTAATGGGCACAAACTTGAGCATAGGAAGTTCCACCTAAACATGAGGAGGAACTTCTTTACCTTGAGGGTGGCAGAGCCCTGGAACAGGCTGCCCAGGGAGGTGGTGGAGTCTCCGTCTCTGGAGACATTCAAAACCTGCCTGGATGGGTTCCTGTGCAACCTGCTCTAAGGTGGCCCTGCTCTGGCAGGGGGGTTGGACTAGATGATCTTCTGAGGTCCTTTCCAATCCTATGATTCTATGTCACTGAGAATATGCTGCAAAAAGGAAATGGCTATTTAGCTGTTGTTATCTACTTGTTTATAGCCATGATCTAATGTAGCTAACTTTGAGGGATGGCTCTTGACATCATCTTTAGGGTCACTAGGTTTGATCTATGACTGAGAACTGGTCCAGGCAGTTTTGGTTTGGCCTTGGTCTTGATATAAAGAAAGAGATTTTTAGATTTCCATTATTTGTTTGAAAAAATACTGCCAGTTTTCCAGTAAATACTACTCTTTCAATATGAAAGAGCAATAGGTCACTATCAGATTTTTGGATCTGTGAAAGAGTATTCCGCTTTTGAACTTTCAGGGTATGACTGACTTGGGGGTCACAGTGATTTGATATGAATCATCTTTCATGTGTATCATGGAATCACTGGTAAATTTGTTTAGTCTCTACTAGCATGAGGAAGAAGAGAAAACCATCTGCTGAAGCTGACATGAAGGGTACAAATGTTGGGGATGAATGATATTTCCTCTCACTAACCAGATGTCTTGAGGGAGGACAAGTAGCGGTCCCTTTTTCTTGCAGGTCGTTCTAGTGGCCCAAGTGCCTTTCTTTGGATGGGTTTGTGCTTTTGGGCAGTGTTGCTTCCCTGCTGCCTGTCACATGGAAGGAAAGAAGTGGCTTTTCAAGCAGGCTGCCACTGCAGCCTGCTTCAGCAAAAGTGAGCATCAACCTATGCCTTCGTCTGTATTTTCATCCAGTTAATTTCACTGAGTGGTTTCTCAATTTTCCTGTACAACATGTAGAATGATGTATGTGGCATGGAAGCTGGGGCACATCTGGTGAAATCAGGTGTCTGCTGATAATGCTGCAGTGTCAATAAAGTCTGTAACTCAAGTAGATTGTATTCTACTTGATCTGCACTTACTCAGATCAGCTATAAGTTTGTGAAACATCTCTGTTTATTTTATTTCCAAATTACATATTTAATTTATATGTACTCAGTAGAGTCTTGATTTGTACGAATGTTTATCCCACAGGCAGCATTAAGTGTCTTGCAAACAGATCTATCTGTGCTCTTCATTGTGTTCATTTCTCTATGTAGCCCACTCAAGGCTGGGTCTCAGCAAAGGAAATGCTGGAAATGCACAGTGCTTTAACAGTGTATGAGCTGTTTATCTTCAGATTTGCATTTTTGTGTCTGGTTTGTGTGGCACGCTGAAGAAAACAGATCAAAGTGACAGATTCTGTAATTTCATTACCTTTGTGTTCCGCAAATTCTGTTTGTGCCTGTTCTCAATAGAATAGCATCAGGACCAAAACAGAGATTTGAAAAATCTTTGAAGTTTGGAACATATGGGAGGAAGAACAGTCTTGTGACAGTAGACTTTGCTTGAAAGCTGAACTGGTAATTTAATACACAGACTGCATTATGGAAAACACTCGTGTTTAAAAGCATTGACAAAGCATCAGTTCTTAAACAAAAAACAAACTCTGTCTTAGATTTGTACAAACTCTCTGTTCTCATGTTGGCAGTGAATGAGCATGGAGTCTCTATTCAAGACCACGGTGTTTCCTAAGCCTGATTGAATTGTTTTGTTTATTTTGAGGGAAGGAGAGGGGTAAAGGATCTTCGCAGAATCAGTTCTTCATTAAAAAAACCCAAATAGTTCTTCAACCCAGATTAATGAAAATGAACACATATTGCTGATGGGCCTGGTTTTGTCAGAGGAAGAAAACAAGGGGTAGTGTTGAAAGCTGTGAGGAGCCCACTCCCATCCAAATGTCCAACAAGATTTTAATATACCCATTTTTATCCTAGAACCATCCTTTGATGTTCCCTAGTGCTTTGCATTCTGTCTAGTTATTAGCAGCAAACTTCATATAAAACAGCTGAGAAATGCTGCCAGGCCAGAGTCTAAACTCTGGGTTACATCCTTTTGAACGTGTTTAAATGATATATGGAGAAGATGACTTCCAGTTCAGGAACATAATGTCATCTCTTCTAANCTCTGGCAGGGGGGTTGGACTAGATGATCTTTCGAGGTCCCTTCCAACCCTATGATTCTATGATTCTATGATTCTATGAATTTTTAATTGTACTGAGTTCTCACAAAGCACAGCAGAGTACACAACATGATGGGGAATCCTGTAAGAAGTTTGGTGTGCTTTTAATTCTGCTTGAAATCAGGAATGGGCATTAAAGATCATGTTTTCAGCTGAGTCTGGATTTTCTTGGAAGATCAGACCCTTAAATTTGTGGTGGGATTCTAATTCCCAATTTTTAAATTTTTTTACTTTGTTTTCTCTGAAAAACAAGTTAAATATAATTCATGAAATAACACATTGTTTTATCTGTAAATATTGAAGTATGTATTTGCTGTTTAAAAGTGCAGATCTATATTTTTAAATTCCTAAATGCATGGTAATTTTTGTGTACTACTTCTTAATAATTTTACAGATTAATTATAGACCAAATTGTAAAAATGTAAGTTCAGTTTGTATAGGAATAGGTGAATGAGCTACAAAAAAAGAACACATGACAGTTTGCTGTTTCGAATAACCTTCAAAAATAGCTCTTCATGGATCAATATTTGGTCTGATGCAAAATGTGTGATACAGTTGATTTATCCAGCCAGTTTCACTGAAATTGAATAGCCTACATTCATTCTTAAAGCTCAGAGAAAATGTGACTGAAAATGAGTAATGGTTAAAACAAGAATTTGAAAGTAATCCTTCACTAGTTAGTATTAAGTCCTGTGTTTGATTCAGGGTAAAAATTTATATTCAGATCTGACTGAGTCATTGCAGTGAGAGCTCTGTATGTCCAGGAAAACCCTGAAAAGTTTGATTGATGAGCGGCATTGGCCAGAATGTAATTTTCCATGCATGCTGCTTTTAAATTTAGGAAAAAGTAAACATTTTAGGTTTGAAAATTTTCAAGCTGAAAATAGACGCAACATGGTAAATGTGATCCTTATTCTGATCATATTTCACATTATGTTAAAGTTAACTTTAATACCAGAGCTTTGGCTGGTGATATGTTTTGAAAAGAACAGTTTATGGACAGTATGTTTTCCTATTTTGGTGTTTCAGAAGATAGTCGTATGATGTATTGCAGTAATGAAGTCAGATGTTATGTACTTTCAAATAAGGAAACTAAATTTTATGTATTCTTCCTAATTGTGGAGAATTCCCTCTCCACATGCCATGGAAAAATCTAGTTCAGTTGATTGTTATCTCTTGTGAAAGTAAATATTCATAAAATCAGGTTGTGATTCACTTCAGATATAGAGTGATGTGCAGTCCTTTTCCTCTGTTCTCCTAGGCCTCAACCTCTTTCCACTTAAAGGGTACTATCACATTTAGAGCAGGTAGGTCATCTCTCTTCACCATCTCCATGGCACTGTATCACCTCAGCGGATAGAGAAGCAATGCAGGGATGGCCATAAACACTCATGAAACACTCTTGAACATATCTGTGCTTTTAGTCAGTGGCTTCATCTAGAAACAGATGGGACCTCTCTTGTAACTTTGTCTGTGGACAACCCCAGTGCTTGTGGGATAACGAGGCCGTTGCCTGTTCATGGAAGGTCAGCCACATGCAGGCAATGCTTTCAACCTATTCTGAAGATCTAAGTGGGACTGAAGTCATCCTGTATTTCCTGCACCTTCTGCTCTGCCTTCACAAGGCAAATGCAGGTATGTCTTGTCTTACTTGAGTGAGTCCCTGGTTCTCTTTTCAGGAGCTGAATGAAGAGACATGCTCTGGCTCCTCGGTTCTTGTCTCAGGTTGGTCAGCTGGCCAAGCTTCTCAGTGCCGTCTCCCAAACTGCATCAGACTCCCCTCCTCCTTTATTCTTTTCCACTCGTACCTCATATTCCACCTACATAAGAAGTGGAGTGCTTCTCACCCCGTGGGGTTGCTGACTCAGTCAATGCTTTGCAAGACTGTGGTGCCCTCAGATGTCAGAATAACATGGACACAGACAGAGGAAGTAATGAAGAGTAATCAGTAACCTTTTATTATATGAATGTTGTTGGCCATTCCTTGTGATAGCCTATGTGTATTGTAGTTTTTTCTCTGTACATGTCTTGACTGTCTTCTTGATGAGTTCCCTACATCTGCTTCTATAGACTGTGTGCTTGTAACAGCATTGCTTGCCTCTTCCCACACAGTGCAGGTGCCTGGGATGGTGCTATGATCCACGTCACAGCATCACCTTGCTTCCTTGACTCTTTGGTCACTTTGGAAATTAATGAAATGCAGGAGTCCACCTTACACTTGTAAATAAAGGTACACTGACACTGCTGTCATGTCATCAAACGTGGTTCTGAGCTCGCTTGCATGTGTGAATGTGTGTCAATACACACAAACACATCTTAATTTTTATTGGCATACATACACATAAATACCCAACAGTGCTGACCTCTGGTTTTACCCCATAAAGTTCTGTGCTCATCACCTGCACAGCAAAAAATGTACACATGAAGATCTCTTTCCAGATGCTCAGATTTTACTTTACTTTGTAAATGCTGTGTTTATATCTGAGCTTTTTGTTACAGTTTTATTTTGATCTCCTGAGCTGCTCCACTGCAGTGAGATTTTGATGTGTGGAATATGACATTTCTGTGCATGATTCTCAATTGCAGATAGAACTGGCTAAATGTATACACTTTAGAGGTTTGGAGACTATTTAAAGATTTCTTAAGACCTCTGGAATCTGAGTTTTGGCAGCAGTTTCGTCCTCTGACAGACTAGCCTAAATTAAGGAAAATAGAGATGAGCAGATAAACTTGAAGGAGCTCTTTGTGAATGCTGATGTTAGGATGATTCTCCATCAGGTCCATCTACACTCAGTGGAGGAGAGGGCATTTCTCCTCCAGAGGGCTCAGAACAGTTAAATCAGTCCTCAGTCATGAATGTTTTTCTCTCCATTGACTGGAAGCTGTTTAGACACATTAGCCACATGTGATTAAATTAGCCTTGATGAGTATTCTTTCTGATGGGCTAACCTAAGAACTGAGTTTCAGTCATTAGAAAAGGTGATACACTAATGGCATCTCTGTATCTCAGGCAACTTACTCTGAAGATGGGCAAATTAAGCAGCATTATGAAGTTCTTTGTGGATCATTTTGCATTAGGGTTGTGTATTTCACAGTGGAGTTTGATACATATTACCATAGACAGGAAAGTTTAATGACCACAGGAAAAAAAAGAAAAAAGTATTAAACCAGTATGAAGATGGAAGGAAAAGAGAACAGTCTTCCTTGAACCACTGTGTATCTGAATTTTCATTTACTGAGTGAAAATGGAAAGGTGGCAAAAGCAACTTGATAACTGAAGGAGATGTTCATTTTAGGAAAGCTATCTAACCCTCACAGTTGGAAAATCCTAAGGTGGCAGCTGCCCAATGTCTGCATATATTGACCTTGCCTAGCTTTGTAGAGTACAAGAGTTTGTAGGAAACCAGAGCTAGAGTACTGGGTGCTAGGGGAACGTTAAATACAAAAAGTTAAATTCGTGCAATGTTATGATTGCAAGTCGAAAAACAAATTGGGAAATGCAATACAAACTCATTCATAATACATGTTTTATACATTAATTACATCATTGAGTACTGCTGGCGATTTTTATGTTTACATGTCATATTACTAAAGAAAGGCATGGTTTCTGTTATCATTTGAGTGGGTGGTTCCATGCAGACAGAATATTTATATCTGTATTTTCTTTATGTGAAGATTTATCTGTTACATGAAACATTGTAGGAAAATGAGAATGTGACTGACTCAAAATAATCTGTTTCATATTGGTTAAAAAACCTGACATTGTGTTCTTTTGCTTGATACGGTGTTTTGACATTCTCTGTGGTAGAGAACAACTTTTCTAATGCAGTGCGACATACCTTTCTGAGGGTGTTATAGGAACCACATGCCTCGGGGTTTCCCCGGAGGCCCTCTGATGTAGGAAGTGCGCAGTCTTTCTGGGAAGCCTGGCTCTTTTGGAAAAATGAGAACGCCGTGTTCTCAGACTGTCACTGCCGTAAAGCTGGTGTGTCACAGCGGGAAAGGGCAGGTTGATATTTGTGCAGTATTCCCAGGTAGTAGTCCATGGGAAGCTTGTGTCAACTCTTGTAACTTTAATATAATAGGTAATCTAGCAACCATGAGAGGTTTTGAAAGGAAGACAATTTGAAAGAGCACGGCTAGGCTTCTCTGAGAGTGCTGTTGTTCCAGGTTGTTTCCTACAACAGGTAAAAGTGTGTCCGCCTTGTGAGCATCATATTTCTTTCCTATCCTCAAAGAGACAGGATAACAGGGAGTATTAAAACTGACTTGACATAAAATATTTCGAATTGGTTAAAGGAATAAATATTAAATGTTCTCGCTTTGCGAGTTGCAATTACTTGGTTTTAATTAGGAGTGCTCATATTAAACACTTGTTACTTGTCATTTATAAGTGCTGTGCAGATTGTATGATAAAAAATATCAGAAATATTTTTAATGAAAGGAGCAAAATATCTTTCCGGCTCTTTCTGTGTGTATATATATATATGTATAAGAGGATGTTTGCAATTCAGTGGCCTTAGGACTTGAACAGGCAGGTGCAGAACACTCTAATGCTCTTTCAGCTGAGCCCTGAACTATGTGCTCGAGTTTTTGCCGAAACTATAGCAAAAGCACTCAACGCTATGCAGAATAAAGTTTTTTTGTTTTGGTTTTGTTTTTTGTTTTGTTTTTTTTTGATGTCTAGGAGTATTATAGAAAGCTAAATTTTCATATAATAGGATAACCAGTTGGGAACGGTATAGGGGTTACTTGTGGTTCATGGTCTTTATGTGACAACCTGTGAAGATCATGTGAATCTGATCCATTGGCTCTGATAAGGAATGAGATCAGTAGGATTTAACCTCTGGCATGCCTCTCTTCTACTGCTAAACATCCGTATTCTCCTAGTTCCACAATATTCGCATGACTGAATACCCTTTTTAAGCATTGACTTCATATATTTTGATTAAAAACCAGAAAGACAGGAAATTAGACGAGAGGTGCAGAACTCAGCTCTCACTTTGAGGAGAATGTTTCTTGTTTGAGAAAGGACTGCTTTCTTGTTTAAAATATTGTGCCAGGGCAAGTGATTCAGAAGGGATAAGTATATGAGCAGTTTTACCTAAGCAAATGCAATTTTCTCCCACCTTCCCTCAAAAAAGTCACTCATGCTGATGAAGACATTTTTTTTTTTAAAAAAGTAAAGAAAGCTGAAATGTCTTTAGAACTTGTTTTAATATCAGTTCAACCCACACCATTCATTTCTCATAATAGTTCATAAGATCATAGAAAGTAATCAAGCAAATATTTAGAGATATTAAAATTGCTTTTAGTGTAAATATCATGTTAATAAATTGAAAAAATAATTTGATTAAGGGATTAACAGTATTAGGGCTGCAACAGTGATATATTGGATAGTAATAGTCAAAGTACCAGACATTACAGGATGTAAACAGTGACAATCAGAAAACATCTTAAGCTTTTATTTTTACAGTCTAATTAATTCTTCAGTAGCATCTAAAGGGCTTGAATTTGGAGTAGTGCCACGTTGTTCTATAACTGCCCAAACACATTACATGAGATGGTCTTTGCCTGGAAGATACAATTGAAACAGCCAAGGCAAATAATGGGGGGAAGAAAAAAAAATTTTAAAAAACAGAGATGCAGGAAACTAAAGAAACTTGCTGAAGGTAATCCAAGAGCAGAGGTAATGCTGGGAAAAGAATCCAGGTTTTGTAACTGTGGTTCAATGCTCAGTCCATTACCATACTACATCCACTCTCGTTCCTGCTATTTCTTCTGGGAGTTCAGTGTTTATTAAAAGAATTTTGATGTCAGCTCAAGCTAAAATGAAGAACTTAGGGTCTAAGTGTAGAAAAGCTTTAAAATAATGTGATGGCTTCATTGTGGGCTATTAAAAACAGGCACAGCAGTTAGGCTGAGCTCCTAACAGTTTGGTTTAGCCCATGATAATTTGCTCAAATATATATTACCTCAATATATATTAGGATCTGCTGCATATAAAAAGCATCATGGAACAAATTTTGGTTAAATTTCCTCAAATTCTACAATTATGTAAGTGTCAAGCCAATTTATACTGTTTGTGTCTTTTGGTAAGTTCTTACCAATCAAAGCATTGATTTTTTTTTTAACCATGTCCAGAGCATCATAAAAGCAATAAGTGCATTTATTCCTTTTTTTCCTGTTTGAATATTATCTGCAAAGTTTCTAGTTTTCATTTATCTCACTCTGGTTTGATATAATTGGATGAATGATTTGAAAGAATTTATATTGCCCATGCCTTACTTCCAGTAGTTCTCATTCAAAACCAAGTCTGCTTTTCTTTCCAGTCAGCACGCCTTAAATTGAGATATGCAGATTCTTCAGAATAAGAATGTTAATAGGAATGTGTGCATTTCATTTTTTCTTCCCTTGAAAACATTTATCACTTTTGTTTTATAATTTACATAAAGTAAAAATAAAAATATTCTTTCTTTATAGCATAATAGATAAAATAAAAAGTGGAAATGAAAATGTTGGTATTACTAAAAATGAATCTATGAAAAATAATGTTTAGATCTCCCAGCCTGTCTTAATTGCTTAAGAAAGAACAAAAAGAAAACATTGAAAAGGAAATATTTTAGAATATTTTATAAGTGTTTAGAATAGCTCATTTTTCTCATGCCAGTGCTTGCAGTGATTAATTCAGAATTTGTCTACAGTGAATAACAGCTTAAAAATCCAAGTGTATGTTACGTTTCCTAGAATATTTGCAGAGTTACCTACACAATATTTGCATTTAGGATATATGAATATAGCTTAAAAATTTGACTGCATATTTATCACCAATTTTATTCTTTATTTACTGTTCTCAATTTTAGGAAAGAACTTTCTAGTCTTTAACAGATTTTTTTCAATAAAGTTCATATAAAGGAAGCAAGAATGTGAATCATTAGGCTATTTTCCTTAAAGACTGGTACTTCTGGTATGTGACTTCCTTAATACTGTCTAAAATAACCCCTTAAATCTGTGTTGCTTAAACATTTAGAGAGTTGTGGTTATTATTAGAGGTCACTGACAGCTCAGCGCTGTAGCCGCTATTGTCACTGTTAGAAGTCAGGCTACAGGGTGACTACTGGCAATCATAAGGCTCATAAGATGTTTCTGTCAATTCCATGAAACACATGTGCAGGAAGAGGTTAAAAAATGAATCGTGACCTGAATGGTGATCTGTGCCCACTTTGCCAAACCAAGATACACACTCTGTATCACAAAAACATCTTATTGCAGCCAGCGTGAGTCTCTCTGGGATGCAAGGTGACTCGTACGTTGCAAAGGATTCCCAGGACGCAGCAGGAAGGAACTGGTTCTTAGAGGGTGGTGATTTTTCAGGAGTGGGTCTGGCTTCTGAACTCTGCACTGGAAAGGTAGGACTGTAGCAAGTCTGCTTTTCTCTTTTGCTCTTCTCCAGTGTCTAGCCATAGCTGGGTGCTCACAGGTCTTCATCAGGCTTGGATGCCAATCAAAGGTAAGTGCGGGTAGGGTTCCAGCAAACACCTATGATACCAATATACCTAAATAATCTTTGTTCAATACCTTATTTTTAAATGATCTTGTATTGCTTTGTGATATTACAAATATATGAAATATTGGTCTTAACATATCTTTGTAGTGTATGGCTTACTATGAAAAAGATTGAAATTGCCTGTATTCTAATTATCTTTTGAATTAATCACCTACAGCCTTGTCTGACCTTATTTTCCCAAACTTAATATAACTCTTAAACTATTGTGCTGGTACTGTGCATGCAGTATTTCAGAATCAGCTTATAGAATGACTCCTGTCTCCACACTATTATACTTGCTAGCCTGCTGCTCTTGAAAATGCAGCATAAAATTACATGGTAAGTACTGATTTAATTTTTATTTTTTTTTTTATTCCTGAATATGTGAGCCTGTAGTTGAAAGATGTTATGGTTAATCTCTGAACTTAATCCTTTGAAGGAATGAAAAGTAGAGGGGATTCAGCGTTATTTTTCTTGCTGATGACAGATGACAAGTACTTGAATGTTCGTGTGCAGAAACAGGCAGACAGATATGCTTTTAGATCTTCCTTTTCTAAAAAATTGAGTGGACAGTGAATAAATTCCTTGAAGTAGCTCCTCGTTTTGCTTATCAAAACATTCAGCAGAATAAAATTGTAGGACTGGAAAATCTTTAGCCTCTTTAAATTCTAGACTGGATGCAACATTAGTGAAAATTTTTATTTAAACAAATAAATCTAGCTGCTATGTTATCTGGCAAGCAGAGTTGTGTAGGGCCTTCTTTTACAGTATTTTTTCCCAATAAAGTACTTGTGTGGAATTCCCCTGCTGGTCCCTCCCTTGTTCCTTGTCTCTCCTTCCACCTCCCATGATAATGCAATAGCATGCACTACTTAAGTTAGATAAAAGCTTCTAAATCCTGACCTTTAGTACTCGAAAAGAGGGGCTTATAATGGATCAAGTGCCAGACTGTCTTCAGTTACCTGGCACTGTATTTACCCAAGCTCACTTGAGATGTTATTCATATTTATTTGAAATACTTGTCTAATCTCTCTGAATTTGGAATCCTATGCCTTTCTCTGGCAATTTAGGATTTGGAAGAAATCTTTTGTTTCCAAAATGTTGTTCTCTTTATAGTAATGCTTGTTTTCCACCTAGGATCTCAGCTTTATTTCTCATACTACTGTGATATTCTGGCACATCATTTATTGCTTTAAAACAGATCAGTTGGATTTGCTCCAGATCAGTATTCTTTTCTCTCGGCTTCAACTGGGAAAAGGGAGCATGCTGGATAGATCAGGAGTTAGCAGTTTCAGTACTGAGCTCCTCCATGGGCTCTTCCAAAGAGCTAGGCAGAGTCTTGAACACCATCTTGTCAAAAAGAGTTGTGTCTTCCAGGGACCGTAAACCTTTGTTACGTACAGGATGTAGTATGTAATCAATGCTCTTTGAGCGGTGCTTTGTGGCGTATCTTCCTCCATTTTTTCCTTTCTGAAACCTCATCTTAATTATGGTACATGGTCTGAGACTGCAAAATTACAGTCAGATGTTCACAATGAAGTCACAGAAGACCTAATGTCATGTCTGTTGGAAGTTAACCCCATTTGTTCATCTGAAAAGCTCTAAATTATAGGAGTAGAGAGAGGTTTTGAGGATGCTGTGAGTACCACATATGTAGCAAGTATGCAGTCCCCTGCATTAAATGTGACTTTTGCAGGAAGGACAGGGGAAGAATTTGGTGTAAAACTTGGATGGGACTTATTTTCACATTTGGAAGTTGAGCTTCCTTATTATTGGCATTGCAAATTATATCTGCAGGCATACTACAGACGTGCTACTTCAAAACTCTTCAGTTTACAACCATTAATATACCTTAGGGTCCAAATATGTTGTTTAGATATGTACAGAAGGGAACATTTCAGATGTTTCAGTCAGATATTTCTGACCATTATTGATGATAAGAAGTGTGCAATTGCACAGTTTTTAAAAAGATGAACATCCAAAATGAAGACAGAGTAGGATACTTATCTCTGCTAAAAGACAATAAGTAACCATAAATTAGTTTACTCACAATGCATATTGTAATTTCTACCACATCAAATCATTGGAAGTATACAATAGATTTGTCATAAGGTGTGGTGAATCTGCCTGTATAAGGTGAGCTGTACCAGAATGCCCAAACCCTGTTAGAGAAAAAAAGAGAGGAGCATCATATGTTTATGAATGCCACACGCATTATTTTTCAAGGGATAAATTCAGAGGCACTGTTGCATGGCTATTACAGAGCTTGTTTCCAGAATCGAGCTGCTCTAGATTAAAATCTGCCAAAGACTTGGATGAGCTATGAGCTTTGATGAGGCACCACTGCTATTAGGAAAATATTGTAGACAAACAGCAAAAGCTGTCGAATATGTTGGTGGCACTGCACAACATCTAGAATAAACTTCTGCTCACCATAATGTGCACTGCCTTAGGGGTGGAATCTATCCTGTGTCATTTTTGAGGTTTAAAAGATAGATGTATATTTCAAAGCAGGTTGTTTGGACTGTCTTTGCAGTCAGAAGGTCAAAAGTAAAATGGGATGCAATTCATCAAATCTAAACCAGACAGCAACTTTTAAATGAGATGACTCATAATCTAGAAGGGGCTGGTTTTCTCTAGTGATTCTAAAGGGGGGTTGGCCAGCTTTCTGGTATGAGTGTCGAGAATTGGATTGACAAATCCTAGCCTGGATTATTAGTTACTCATGCTAATTCTGTGTGTGTGTGTGACTTCCTGATGAAAAAAAGCCTCTGTTAGAGGTTTTCTTGTGTCTTTGATCTGTAACTCTAGATTTGATCTCCTTGTGTCTCACAGCCGGACTGTAAATACTATAAAACCATCTTGTCATCTATGAAACTTCTGATGTTATATTTTTTGGCAGTTCTATGGTCTGTAGTTTGCAAACAGGCAGTGAGAAGTAAGGAACAAGACAATGGTTTCATTACCAAGTGTTCAGAAGTCCTGGTTTTCCTTCCAGTGGTTAAATCACTGATCCATCTGGTTCACGTACATGCTTGGGTTCACACCTTGGACATATACATTCAATCGTTGCTGTTGAGAATATTTTTTTTACCTCTGCAGTACCTGTAGCACATAATCTGGACTCTCCGCCCTCTGTGGTTCACATGATAGTAAGAGCATTGGAGCTCTTCACTTCCTTCACTGGAGCTCTTCATTGGAGCTTCTTCACTTTCCTCCCATTTATTGTCTGTGTTAGGCTTCCTGTTTTTTCCCCACTGTTTAAATGTATCATAACCCCTTAAAATTTTAATTTGCTTTAGGTTCTCTTTTAATGCTTTTGAGGACTTGTACTGTTTTATTCTTTTGCTTTATAACTTTGGTTCTGTCTTTGCCAATGTCATTCTTTAATCTCATACTGTAGCTTCTGGCTTTGGCCCAGAAAGTTTGTGTTTATGATGTCCCTGAGCATCAAGGGCTGTGGTAGAGAATTTTGGTCTCTAATGGGCCTACCCAGTTGGCTTTACTGTCTGGAAGAAAAAAACATCACAATTAAATATCCTGTATGGCACTTAAACCCAGAGCTAAAAAAGAAATTAAGAGGGGTATCCCCAGCTGCCCAATAGGTTTGCATACAAAGGATTACACCACGTTTTCCCTCCTCAGCGCTCCTAGAGCCAGCTATAAAGAAAAAAAATGAAAAGCATCCCTGTTTCCAGGGCTGCTCTCTGGCACAGGTTCCTTGGGACGCAGGAAGTCGTGCTCTTGTCAGCTGGGCTCCAAAGCCAGACAAAATGGGTCTTCAAGAGAAACTTGTCAGCGCTAGAACTGCTGATCTGTGTTTCTGTGTTGATAGAGCACAACCCCTCAGAGGACCACTCACCTTTGCGTGTCTACAACGGAAATGTCAAGCAGGCCCCCATCCTCCTCAAAAAACCCCCACCACCATGAATTTCTTACTGTGTGAAGGAACATTCTCAGATCATAGATTAGAATTCCCCATGCCCCTGAGGGCCAGCAAGCAAGACTCGTGGTTTCTTCGTTGCACTATGTCTGAGAAGTTGGCAGAGCAGCTGCTTGGAGTTTTGCTATGTGTCACTCTCAGTGCTTTAGGGGAGCAATGCTGCACTTGGCAGGGGCTGTGCTTTGTTTTTCTGATCACGTCATGACTCTGTGAATCCCCATGGGCAGCTGGCTGTGGATACAGGGTGCTGGCTGGAGCTCTTCACAGAATGACTGTACGTACAGGTACTCAAAGGAGAAGGGTGGGATGCTTGCTTGTATCTCTTCTACTTTGAAATGTGCCATTGGCATGTATATTTGCAACCTTTTCTCCTGTTACAGTTCCCCTGTTGAAGCGTTTGATCTCATCTCTGAATTGTCTGGCTGCAAGGAAGGACCCCCCTCTGCGCCTTGTCTCACCCCGCGAAGGGAGGGCGGCTCACAGCGTGCCCTCTGCGGCTACTGCTAGGGTAGGAACTCCCCAGGTACCAGCACTACCCATACCCTGTGTGTGAGTTACATATGGCAACACATCTCAAAAGAACTGTTAAAGGTTAGCAGCATGTCTTTTTTTATCTTGGCACTTACCTTTACTTTGACAGTCCCATCCTGATCCCTTCTGGGCAGGAGCCTTTGTGTGGGTATGAACTCGGCAGCCTGAGTTGTCAGTTCCCCTGTAAAATCCCCTAATGACAGCAAGGGTGTGTTTAGAGAGGAAATTGTCTAGGTATAGATAATATTAGTAATCCAACCAGCTACCTAGGAGTCATTCCACTTAATTACAAAAAATAAAATCTCCATCTTGTGTATCACCAAATATTCCACAGGAACAAGTAAAGAATAATTTAACTCGCAAGCACTGCCAGCCCAGCTGAAATTTGAAACACAGAACCTGTGAGATGCAGCGTTTCATAGGGTTGTGTTGTGGCTCTCATAACTGTGTCCGCATACACACTTTAAATTGCCCCGCACAGTAGACCTACGCAGCAGATACCTGCCTGCAGGACTACTGTAGTAGTATTCACTCCCCAAACTTCCCACCTGAGAGTGGGCTGCTTGTAACCTTTGCGAAACATAACAGCGTTTTAGAGAAGGAATGTGCAGGACATTTGGCTTTGCATCACACGATATACTTTGACCCTTTTTCGGAACATTTTTCATATATAGCACAATTCCTAAAATCCCAGTTGTTTCCTATTTAGTCTGTTGTAAAAGTTTGCTATGTGCATATGTTTTTTGATTCAGATGAAATAATATGGGCTGGTTTAAATCAGGGTGGGGTTTTTTTGTAATTTTTTTGTTAATGGAAGTTACCTCCTTTAAGGGGTTTCGTGGCCAGCAGCAATGTCACCTTCATTTAGTGTACTTGGAGGATCGTTCCTTGTTCAGATGCCTAGAAGGACTCAGCAAAGAAAAAAAAAAAAAGTTGCCTAATCTTTAACAGAACTCAGAAGTCTTGCTGAGAAGTTGAAACAGGATTAGAAATCTCAGTATCTGATCCTTTGAGGACAGCTGCTTCAAAGCAACTATGCAAAGCTGGGAAAAGAGAGTGAATGAGCAAGCTTGAACCCTTTGAAATATTTACCGCTCAGTGAGTTTGGACAGGAAAAGGGAACATGATGAGGCCTTCACTCTCCTGAAAGTTAATAGCATCCTCTTGTTTTATTAATAGGAAAAAAATGATATTACTACTTCGACATTTCTTTTGTTTGACAAAAGCTGGAGACACTGATATAAGTGTTATACCTTATATAGATTTACACACAAACATATGTGAAAGTGATAGAAAAAAGCTGTAAGAGTTCCATTTGTTCCTCAATATTATCAGGATTTTTTTCAGGAATACTTCAATTCCCTGTAAAACACATCCAATAACTGGATCAATAGCCATCATATATAGAACATGAAGCATTTAGAGCAATTCTTTTACAAGGTTTGCCCTATTGCTCGATGTCCTGGCAGCAGTTTATCCCAGTTTCAAACTGGTTGTGGAGCTTGAACTTTTGTTTTGTCTCGCTGCATCAGATGTAGATCTGCATGCCCTGATGAAAATTCAGACCTGGCAGGAAACTAGTCCCCTTGTCACAAAGTGTGTACTTATTCCTGTGCCTGAATTTATTTACACAGCCGCTATTTGCAAAGAATTGTGCAGTTAGCCTCCAGGTTTTTTTCTCCTGGTAGTGATTTTTTTTTTTCTTTTTTTAAATGTTTTATGTTATATTTCCTTGTCCTTCTCTTCTGAAAACATCTTATAGTTTCACCTAATCCATTCCTCCTTTTGCTATTAGAGTAAGCCGCTAGAGTTACATAAAAGTGGGTGGGCTTCAGTCTCTCCAGGTGACTATTTTCTCATCAAAATATTTTTCCAAAGGACTCGGCATAGCACGCCTTAGACACCTCGGGATGTGGTGAGTGTTAATCATGCAACACTGTGTTTATATGAACTCCTAATTGCAAGGGAAACTTTTGCAAACGTAATCCAAACATAACTTTGGAGTTTTCATTTGGGGGCTTCATTGAATTGCTGTATGGAGCAAATAAAACTCAATGTGAAGGAACAGCTCAGCCTGAGAATGAGGATCCCGGTAATCAGGCATGCCCTTCCTGTGTGCATGGTATTGGGTTTTTAATTGCATTTGGTATAAAGGTAATCAGAGCTTGCTAATAGATTTAGGAAAAATAATTATGAAAAAAAGAAGCCAGTCTTGAGTCAAAAGTTCATTGGTTTTGAGAGGATTGTAAAAATATTTCAGGGGAGGCCTTAAATTCTTGAGTGGATTGCTATTTATCTATGGTCATGCACACGCTAAATAATGATATTAAATATATTACTCTCCTGTTGTGTTTTATAATAAAGCAAAGCCTTCCAGCTAAATAAACAACGCTTTATTTTTCCAGCATTATGGAATAAAAGAGAGAGAGGTGGCCTTGTGGGTTGACTGTTTGAGGTTCATGACTGAACAGTAATTTCCAAAGCTGAGCCTAACTGAGATGGTATGTTATGCCTTTTGCTATGCTCACTCATGCAAAGTAAAGCAACTTTTGAACAACCCGGGCACATTAAATTTCATATTTGTTAAACCTTAGGTATTTCCCATCATGTTGGATGGAGCTGCAATGTTTTAAAAAAGCAATTTATTTTGCCATCTTTGAAGTAGCTGATGCATTAGTAACCCTGCCACCTTTGAAATTAAACAGGGTTTTGTCTGCAGTTTAAGCACTCTGAAGTGTCTTCTATTTTTAAATCGCATATGAGTATTGGAAATGCCTTCAGCTCTCCTGCAAATGGGTTTTGTTTAATGATTGCTGTTGTCTCTAAATGGGTCTTGGCATTTTTAGTCAGTTTGTGGTGAAACATTTTTACTAATTGAATTTATAGGGGAATGACTTGGGACAGGGAGCAAAGGACATCACATAGTCAGGGACACTTTAGGGTTGAGAGAGTCATCCAAAATATGGGACAGCGACCTTTGTATTTCAGTTTATAAATATCTCAATATGAGCAGTTTTAATGTCTGTGGTCCAAAGACTTCATTACTTCCTCAAAGTAAAAGTGAAATGTTCGCTTTACATGTGTAAAGCTTGCAACAGAAGTGCCCTAAGTGATGCTTGCCAAAGCACATTGGTTTTGGTGCACTGCTCGTTATCATTAACCGCTCAAGTACTACATTGATGAGTGCAAACACTAGATAGATATGCTGTCAGATCCTTCTATTTACCTGCGCTTTTTCACAACAAAATCAGAGCAATGGAAAGAAAGATGGCTTTGAGCCAGACCTGAGGGTCTCAAGTGGTTGCAACAACAGTAGATGTTCATGCATGCTAGGAATATGGCAATGTCCTGGTCTTTTCCCTCCCAGTCTGACTATATCTTAGAGCAGTGTAAAAAGTGCTTTATTGTAACTCCTTCGATGTAGATCATCACCAGACATGGCATTAGATAATTTTCAGGCTAAATCAAGCATTTAATTCCTTCAAAGAGTGTGCAAAATGTACTAATTTCTGCTGAATTGTATTGATAGAAAAAACTAAGGAAAGAAAGGGGCTTACTGATTGCATAGCAATTGAGCAGTGAGATAGCAAAGCTTTGGGAGAAGATGAATTTAAGAGAAAACTCAGCTACATTTTAGAGAGCGCTCGCTCACTAAGTTGAGATAGTCGTGTTCAATGCACACCTGTTGCCAAGAAAGGAACCAAACAAGATTGTATTGAGACTGGCAAAATAAGTAATATTTGAAAATACCATACAGATACTATTAGTCAGTTGCTATTGGACAAAGTGAACTATGAGGTTATTCTAGTATGGAAAATCCCGTTGACAATGTTGATGTGTTTCCCACAAAATTGGCTGCTGAGGGAACAAGAAAAGGACAGCTCTGTTTACTTTAATGTGTGACACAAGAGACCTGGAGCAGTCAAAAAATCTGATTACTGAAAGATAGTACAGAACCAGATAAGCAGGAATTTGCTAAAATTGCATGTGCTTGACAAAGGACTTCCCTAATTTCCCTGTATAATGGCTGGATTTGTGCCGCGGTGCATGCTTTACTAAATTTCCTAAAACTGTGAAGCAATCTGATCAGCTCTGATGAGGAGTTTCTGAGTGTCACAGATTTGTAAAGTACCAATTCTTAGAAACTGCCAGAAAAGAACATGTAAGAGAAAGCCACGGAATCCCTTTAAAATACACCAAAAAAATCAAGCAAGGACAAAAATCAGGTGGCAGAAATTGTATTTATTTTTGTGAACAGGCAAAAATGAAATTCTGCTGTAAGCAAACTGATGCTTTGCCATCACTTAACACTGTTATTGCTGCACTAATATTCCCTGAAAAACTCTCCTTGTCAATGTATTTCTGTTAATTTGACAGCCTCCAGTAATGTTTAGATCTCTCTTGGGATATTAATATGTCCTGAGCTGAAATAAATAGAGTGTGTAACCATGGATTATAGCTCATTTTAAAATAATTTTCTTCTGTTAAAAAAATTCCTACGCATGGTTTGAACTCTCCACTGCCCAGGTGATGGGGAATGGAATAAACACAGTTAAAAATTGGTCATCATCCTTGCAGCAGGGTCGTGACACATGTCTGGTCCTGGGAGGGCCGTATTAATTTGATCACAGTGCCCCATGAGAGGAACAGTGTTGCTGCAGAAGAAGCGCCCAGGTCCAGTCAGGTGCCGTGTGCCTACAGCTGTGGCACAGGGTATCTGCTGCCTACTTCTGGATGCTGGTGAACCCCCAGATTCTTGGGGGTGAGAGTGTGTGTCGAACAGATGCTTTGAAACTATCAGTCCTCTGAAAATACCAGAGCTAAAGAAGCGGACAAGTCATTGAGTTCTTAAGACATTACAACCAGTGGGTTTTTTGTCTTCCATCTGATAATCATGGTCTTGCTCTTTCGTTAGATTTCCACATTCCCATGAAAATGAAGTTAGGAAGTGCGCAGAAACACTGCTGTTCATTTTGCATTCTTTACAGCGTACTTTTCATCTACACATCATGGAGCAGAAAATGAGAGACTTGCACTACCCTAATTCTCACAGGGGATCATTAGGATTCCCCACTGTTGTCTAATCATGTGCTGTCCTATTGATGTGTAGTCAATTGATAGGGTAATTGTGTTTTGTGCAGTAGACCTCGCTTGAGTGCAGCAGTGTGTTGGGTTTAGTTACAGGAAACTGGTATGGATTTTAAGCTCTTCCTGTGCTTCACAAAGTGTAAGCACAAATTATGGAGTTATGAAATAATGGAAAAAGTAACATTTAAAAAAAATATATATTTTTGCAGACAGGCTGTTGTGTGGAAGTAGTATATCAGATGCATGCCAAATCAGCTGAGTTTTTAATTTTTATAATGCTGGAAGGAGTTTACAAATGAGAGTGACGGTCCGTTGGAGGGGCTGCCTTAGCAGCTGGAGTGTTTCTGTCATAACACACTGGACTCGTGAGAGCTGAAGTTCCTGCTGTGAGCTGGGAAGCTGCAAGGCCTGAGCATCACCAGAGAGAGCTAATGAAGGCGTGGAAGGAAGAAGTTGTCTTTGAGCTCTTTCTTTATTGTGTATACTTTATGCTCTGAGTTGCAGTCATTAGCCCATTGGGGGTGAAGGGAATAAGACTGCGGCTGAAGCCATGCTGGCTCCCCAAGCCTCTTTGGTCTTGGTAATACTGCAGAGGTTTTTCTGCAGACTGAGGGAGTGCAGGATGCTGCAGTCTAATTTCCAGCTATATGTTAGGAAAAGAATCCCTCAGCACCACGGCGGTTACCATGAGCCTCATGAGCATAGGCAAAATCTTATTTATAAAAGAAAACCTTTTCCCTACACAGCTATAGAGAAGCTGGGTTGAGGGAGGGCTCACTTATTTCATGGAAGTAGCAAATTCACTGAGCCTGTCCACTTCCTACGGTCTAGCTCTTCAGCCCGGGAAGTGCTTCTGCCTTCGAGGGTTTCTACCTGAGGGGGCTGTGCTCTCTGTCCCGGGCAGACGGTGGGGTCTCCTGCTGGGGTACATGCTGGGGTGTCTGGCCAGGTTTGGCTTTTGTTTTCTTGCCACCTCCATGGGGTGACCCCAGCAGGTAACCCCACCGGCTAGGGGACATGCTGGGGTCTCTGTCTAGTTTTGGTTTTTGCCTTCATGACACCTACATGGGGTACGCTGATCTATTTTGAAGCTAGTGATATTATTATGCTGATTTAAATTAAACCAGGAACCTTCATGAGGGTGTGGGAATGTCTCTCCAGTGCTGCAGGGTGATATTCATTATCCCCAGTGTGAATCTAAGAGTGGCAGCGCTGGAAAGGTTACTTAATATTATTTTGTGGCAGCACATATGTTTCACAAACTGCTGTTTTGAAGGTCAGCCATTTACGCATACCGCTTTTGCCAGTTTTCCTGTCGGCCTTCAGCTCGCAGCCAGGCCAGTCATGCTTATTTCCTTATAGTAATTTGTGAGATTGCATTTGAGATGAAGGCAAGAAGAAGGGCAGATTATCAGTGATAGCTGATGAGGTTGTTACGATGAAGCATTAGTTAGGGATAGGAGAAAAGTGAGCAGATAATGCATTCGCTTGCCTCCCTGGTAATGATGTGGCAGTCTCTGTTAGTGCACATATCTTGCCAGTAAGTCAGCGTGTTGAGAACCTCTAATTGGAAGATTATAAAGCCTGCAAAGTTGCTCCAGCTTCTGTTTCATACAGATGTGCTGCAGTATGAAGAAATTTGCTTTTAGCAAGTTTTGCTTCCTCTTACTTTAATATACTTTGTATACTAATGTGTTCTATTTTAAAATTCTATTTTCAGTGACCCATACATTTTCTTTTAATGTGCAGCAGCTTTCTCAGAAAAGGCAGGCACTTTTTTTTTCCCAATTGTTTCAGCAAAAGAAGGGAAAAGGAGTGTATGGTGATGGATTTTGTATATAAAGGTGCATCAGAAAACTATCAGAAAATAAAACTTAAATAAGAGCTGTGACATACAGAAGTCCTTTATTTTATAATTTTTTCTACTTTTCTTTCTTGTATAAATTTTATTTCCCTTTTCCATAGCCCTTTTTTAAAGATTGGGGGATTCATATTAAAGCTGTACGTGAGCACAGTCTGAACTTTACTGCCCAGGCAAAACCATCATGACATCCAAATGCAGAATTCCTTCAATCTACTGACTCTACTGATCAAAACAGTGTTTTAGTAAAGATTGGGAGGAACTATAAAGGTCCAGTAAGATTAAGAGGGTTTGGGTTTGGTTTTTTTTTTGGTAAATGTAATGACTGAATAAACAGGTCCCAAGAAAAGTTTGTTTGGATCTGAAACCAAATCTTCAATTTGGCCATTAAAGTTCACTTCATAATTCCTCAGTGAAGTTATTTTTATTGCTATAAGGTAAAACTATACTGTATATTACTGTAACATCATTGATTGTTAAACACGGAGGTAAAAGCAGAGTATTCATGCTTTATGAGAAGGTAGACGAGCAATAAAAGAGATTTGTAAATATTATTTCATATTTTTATTCCTTGATAGGGCCGCTGAGGGGTTATGGTATTACCATCTCACTTTGCTTTAGAAAATATAGGCATATATGCTGAATAGAAATGATTCCATGTTGTTCATTGTGGCATTTTGAAGAAATCCCCCAAGTCTCTGTTCCATTCACCACTTTCTTATTGCCCATAGACAGCTTTGGTAATACTTGTTGAGTCATCATCTGATTGCTGAATTTAAGAAAAAGAAATGTCCAATTGATGTCAATGGGTCTCTTCCCACAAAGAGGGAAGAGGTTTGCAGATTTGTCACACGTTGCACACATTTTATCTTCACAATATGGCTTTACATGTTATAAGGATGAAGAATGCAGTCTATTACTACCTCTTAACAGATAGCAAGACCAACCTGTTAACAAGGATGGATGTGTATTTGAGGTAGCCAGCATGCTAATTATATGCTTCCTCAATCTGGGCATTCCAGATTGTTCATCAAACATGAAATACCAAAATCAACAACAGTCTGGCATTTAACATTTTCATATTACCATCTTCACTGTTACTGATATGGGGTTTTAAGTCGTATTTGACATGACTAGTTGCAAACAAGAGTTGTTTTTCAGTGTAAGAACAGCTGGTAACAGCAGATTGGGAATGCAGGAAAGCCCAGATGAATTGCCCAGGCCTATCAGTTACACACCAGAGGGATATAGGAATTAAAATGTCACTGGTTTGGAGGGGGGCTGTTCAGTGTGATTTTGAAGCCTGTCTCCACCTCACTTCAGGTGACAAAATATTTCTGGCATCAGTGTTAGGAAAGACCCTTGTATTATGTCACTTGTGAATTGGTTGTAGATTTAGTTGTGTGGAGAACCTTTTGCTATATCATCAGCTGAAATTCTCATCAGACTTACAGAAGAATTGCAGTATTGATACAAACTCACCAAGACTCATTTCATAGCATGGAAAAGAAAATGGAAATCTCAGTGGTAGACTCATATTGCAGGAAAGTAACTAAAGGGTATCAAGCCCACCTCATTCCAAAAGTAAAGGTTTTAAGGTCAGCTCTTTTACACCCCAGTGCAGAAGCTTGCACCCAGTGGCCATCTGCTGACTGAAAAATGTAAATGAAAGTGTGAAGTGTTGAGCTAAGCATAATGTTATGTCAGGTAGCCGTATCTGTAATTTAAGATATTTCTACACTGTGAAATAAAATAAAACAAAAAGACACCACAAGAATCTCCAGCCTTTTCAGACTAACTGTTGCCTAGGCTAAATCAATTGCATATTATTTGTGTAGAACTAAGTATGCAAAAAATAATTAAGAAGTAGTTACTCTTTTATTTCCCTGATATATGTTATAGTAAAGATTTTTTTCTGTAAGTAAAGTTACAAATATATGAACATGTGCTGCCATGATGCACCTGGGGAGGAATAACCCCCTGCACCAATACAGGTTGGGAGCTGACCTGCTGGAGAGCAGCTCTGAGGAAAGGGACCTGGGAGTCCTGGTGGACAACAGGATGACCATGAGCCAGCAATGTGCCCTTGTGGGCAAGAAGGCCAATGGCATCCTGGGGTGCATCAAGGAGAGTGTGGCCAGCAGGTGGAGGGNTCTATGATTCTATGATGTGTGTACTGTTGGACCTATATATTCATGAGAAGCACAGAGATCATCTAGGGTAGGGATCACCAACCTATTCTATGAATATCATTGAATATTCCTTGTAAATTATACCTGTTTGACTGATGTTATTGACTTGAGTGTAATTCCATTGAAAACCTTATACCTTGCATCAGTTTATCTACATGAGATCATTGACATGATGTAGAAGATTCTCATGAATTTCACCAACTGATGGAGCCATTCGCTGCTAAAGAAAAAAAACTCCTAGCAGTTAATTATACAGAGGTAGCTACAATACTAAAATTGAGAGCAGTGCCTCGGTGCTGGTTTCCTTTCATACTCTGCAATATCAACACAAATTATAAAATAAAGTAGGGTTATCTGCTGGTCAAAATAAACCATCCTTGTGATTATCAACTCTAATGAAACTTAGTAGAGTAAGTTTTTGAAATTATTGAAAAAGCTATTGTGGTTGAAAGACTGGTTTAAAGAAATAGCTGATTTATTTCGGTAGACAGAAGGCAGGAAAAGCTTCCAGACATCTCCTCTTACCTCCTTGGTGAGGACAGTGCTTTTGGTTACTGCACAGCAGAAGGAGACAAAAACATGTCTAGGCTTTACAAAAGGAGTCCCTGAATACCTATGTCTGTAGATTGTATTGGATTCAGTATCCCAGAAAAGTATTGGTCAAAGGTCTGCTGCTCTCAAAAGACCAGAACAATTTAATTAGAGGTGAATCTGCCCTTTGCCCAGACTGAGGTGGACGCTATGGTCACGGGTGCTTGTACATAAACAGCCCAGGAGCGTGGAGTCTAGTTGGAGGTCAGTGAGGAGCGGTGTTCCCCAGGGGTCAGTACTGGGCCCAGTGCTCTTCAATATATTCATCAATGACCTGGATGAGGGGATAGAGTGCACCCTCAGCAAGTTTGCTGACGACACAAAGCTGGGAGGGGTGGCTGACACCCCGGAAGGCTGTGCCGCCATCCAGAGAGACCTGGACAGGCTGGAGAGCTGGGCGGAGAGGAACCTCATGAAATTCAATAAGGCCAAGTGTAGGGTGCTGCACCTGGGGAGGAATNAGGAGGAGCACGGAAGAGGGGCAGTCACGGGTGGCTTGCCTCAGGTCAGAGCATGATGAAACTTTATCATATTGAGTCTGCTTCATCTTGAAATGTCAGTGAAAAGGCCTGCCCCTTCTCTAGGGGTGGTACTCAGGCTGGAGAGGTGTTCTGAAACACCTTAGGCGTAACTGTGTATGACCTAGTGTACTAAATTTGCACATTTAATGCAAATCTGAAAACCAAAGCAGGACAAAAACACAACTGTGTTTAAAGACCTGGTTGTATCCTGGTAAGCAGAGTCCAGAAAAAGAAAGTGGCCTTTGTTCAGCATATGGATGGCTTCTATGTTAGGTCGTAGAATATTTGTACTGGTAAAATTTCTCCAGATATCAGTAGGGATTTCTGCGTAAGCAAGACTAATAATCAAGTGTAATTCTACTATATCACTACATACCACCATATGGATACACCTTTTTAGGTGTATTACTGCTTCATTCTGTGAGGATTTGTATCAACGATAGCTCTTCCTAAGTCAGCTGCAGTATGTGCCCTTAAAAATTTATGTTGGTTGTAAAATTTCTTGACTGAAATGCAGTATTTCCTGTGAATTATTAGTATAAGCTTTCCTAAGTCGTTTGACGTAGATTACATTTCCTAAATTCATGGCAAAAATGCCGTACTTTTTAGGCATCTATTTCGAAGGTCAGCATGGAGTTCTGTCTCAATTCATGTATAAGAAAGAAAAAATAATAATTGCAAGAAAGCGTTACTTTCCATTGGCTTTTCCGCATATCTGTTCTTATTTTTACTTCATTACAGCATAAGCTTTTAGGGCATGAAGCCAAAGTGGACCTTTGCATCAGTTAGTCTCATTTGTATATAGCAAGTCCTTAATTATCACTTAGCTTCTCTATTGTGCTCCTTAGTTTATAAGGATTGCTTTCAGTAAGGCAGCTAAACTTAATATGAATGTGCTTGGAGATGAAAAACCTGCCTGTTAATTTGCTCCCAGCTGCTCATCTCTACTGTTAAAAATGTACATCATGTAGGAATCTGAATGTACCTGGTTTTGGCTTTGAGCTGCTGGTTCTTGTTGCCTACCAAGGGTGTGAAGCCATACAAGAGCTTTGGCTATAGAGAGGAAAATACTGTACATATGATTTGGATGCTAATTGTACTGTAGTATTTTTAAGACATTTCACTGTACTAGTCTTTTATGTTGTTGCATTTCTGTGCTGTTATGACCTGAATGGAGAGAATTAAATAATAATTCCCCTTCTGCTGGGGGCGAATATAATTTATTTTTCTTATTATTATTGGAGTCTCTTAACAGGAATTAAGACTCATTGCTTTAGAGACAGATGCATTTAATAACAGGGATTTGATGTGTTCTGATCTCAGTGCCCATAAGTAGTCTCCTAGAGATCAGAAGCAGTGCACAGCTGCAGATATTTGTGCACACGAAGTGCCTTACAGGACCACTGCCTAACTGCATACATTTTACATGCTTTCCTTCTGATATGGATCTAAAGCTGCCAACAACAGCGTGGGAGCAGCAAAAATGAAAAGGAAGGGAAAGAATGTTTCCAATAAAAGTCTGTCTCCCTTGCATAGCCAAAGTGACAGTAAGCATTCCAGCTTTGAGGGCTTTCAGTTGGCATTGTATGCAAAAATATTTCAAAGTGGGGAGAAAAAGACAAATATAAAGAGGGGGAGGAAAGGATTGCGGCACCACTGGGCTTCATTCAGATTTGCAGCCAAGACTGTGAAGAGGGAAGTGATGACAACTGCAGGGTTCTATGTGCATAAGAGCAAAGTTTCCCACACGTGTTCTCATCCGTATCACAGTTTGGGGTGCTTGGTAATAGAGGCTTGGGCTCCAGCCAGGAGGGAGGCAAGGCCAACCACAAAGTTCAGATCTGAGTCCAAACTTATGCATGTTTGTGAATAGTTAGCCCTCTGATTTGAAATTTTACTCATCTTAACTATGCACAGAAGTAAGAAATGTGAACAAAGATGGTTTTCAAGTTGCAGCTGTAATACTACAAGCCCCTTAGCAGTTTTGATTAACCAGGGCATTATACAATATTTTGTTGTGGGTTTTATTTTATATTATTTTAACAAATTTACTTTATATATGACAAATACTTTGTCGTTTGCATTGCGTTTCAGTCTTGAATGAGCCTGAAATCAGGTTTGGAGTAAATGCCACTTGTGCCTCCTCATTAGACCTTGTGCTTTAGGAAGCACCTGGTTATCTGCAGGAGAGAGTGAGCTCCTGTCCTACTCTAAAACCAGCTCTTCAACCCTACTAAAGTAGAAAAGACTGGGAGCCTCTGTGCTGGGAGTGGTGTGGCAGCCACTGGCCAGTGTCACCAAACCGTGGGTCCTGCTGTGGGATGAAATGGCTGCATTGAGATGCAGCATGTTGTAGGGCATCGCTGCCTTTTGCTAACCAGCCCTACTTTCTGTCTGGGAGATCTGATTTCTACCTTATTCCTGGGGACTCTGCTGCTATAAGCATAAACATAGGCATCCTGTGCTCATCTTCCTGACCTAATTGCATTAGATAAAGAATGCAGAAGGTGGTGGAGACTGCTTAATTTATTTGAACTTGAGGAAATGGCATTTGGTTGCTGGACTTGGTGTGGCAGCTGCCTATAAACTTCTCCCTTTTCTCTTGCCCTTACATTGTGGCAGGAGCTTCTTAGTTCTTGAAGGTGCTAGAGAGACCTTGCTTCTTGTAAGAGACCTGCTTTTTCTAGAGCTTCACTACCTGAAATCCTACAAGGCAGTGCCTCTGCACACTGGAGTTCTGCCTGATTTGGAGTCCAGCAGCTCCTTTGGAATGAGAGAGACTGGAATTGTGCCAATCAATTTTAATTTCATTCCATTTGAACCACAGATAAAACCACCACCTACCTATTGAAGCAATCTTACATGTGTTAATAAGACTCTGCAATTTGCATTTATAGCTGCAGTGATTCATTCATGATGTATTAAATAGAATGGACAGTTTTTGAAGATATGGTTTACCTTGGTTTTGTTGGTTTTATAGCAGAAGCAGGTAGTGGCCCTTTGTAAAATCTCGGTAAGTAACTCAGGGAGACTCCTAAATGGCAAATATCTGTCTTGAAAATAAGACTGTCCCATGTTCCCTTATGTCCTGGTGGTTGGGTGACATAAAGTAGACAATTAAGCAAACACACTGCAGAAGTCTGACAGTAAATAGGTAGTTGGGAGGAGTTGTTCACAGTTTAACTTTTTTTTTTGAGAGATTATAATCTTTTTCATGTAAACCAAAGGGTTTTTTCCTGGTCATTGCAAAATAACATATCTAAGTAGTCCTCATGCCCTTCCTAATTACACTAACTACTGATTTTGGATTAATGTGGTTCATTCCAATACAGACTGTTCATGTTAAGATGCAGTTGGCATCAAAATGATCCTATCTTATGACTACTATGGTATATGATATAATTTAATTACGGAATAATCCCTTTCAAAATTAGTCATTAGCATTAGCTAACAGTTTGCTAAGTTTCCTTCAAAAGGTTAATGCTATAGCTATGGTAAGCAATAACTAATTTCATGGGGATTTATTGCCATTAAAAAGTATAATCAATTTCTAATAGCAATACTTAATTTTTTAAAAAGGCTGTAGGTTGCTTGAGTGCACTCAGATTACTTTACAATGGGTATTTTTCTGGCAGATGAATAATTCTCTGCTAGTCAATTCAGTTTTGAGTTCTCAGATTTAGCACTTCAATTATGCATTCTTCGTTTGTTTTATTAATTGTTTGGTTATATTTGACTATGCTGAACTATACATGCATGCATAATATATGACATATTATTCACGAAATTTTCCAATGGGACAGGCTCTGGTTACTCATGATTAATACAGTATCTGTCGCATAATAAATAGAGTAAAGTGACTTTATGTAAGCTTGTTCTAAGTTCTTAAACACAATTATCTGAATTGTTGAAAGGAAATATGTGTTGAAATTACTCTGATGCACAATGTAGTAATTTGAGGAAAGAAATTCTTGTGGATCAGGTAGAACGCTTCTAAATACGTTTATGACAGGAACAAATGAGATAAGTGGAGATATTCTGTACTTAATACGAGGGTTGAAGCTGGCTGAGATTTTCATGCCAACGCTTGCTCTTACTAATTAGCAGTTCATTCTTTCTGGGCCAAATTATCTGCTGCTATAAATTTCTGCAGCTTTATTAACTTCAGTAGAACTGTATCGAATTACACAGGCATACAATTTAGTTGTGAAGAAGGATTTATTGCTTCAGTGTGGAGCTGAAGTTCTTGCAGGATTGCCCCTGCATGATAGGAAACACATGACTGATGAATGCCATGAGATGCAGTACGCTGGAAAGCCTGCTTTCATCTATCCTCTCGTCATCAAGTGCAATAACCTCAGCTCCCTCTTGGTGCCTTCAGATGCAAATACTCTGCCATGGGAATGGAAAGGAAACTTTCTGTCTTGGTTTGAATCAAACACAATGAAAACATTTCTGTTTTCTGAATCGCAGCCTCGTTTCAGGTGAGTTTGAGGTCTGCGTGGCTGGGGTGTGCCGCCCTGGGGCCTCGTGGCAACTGTGTGGGGCTGGTTTGTTCCCTCATCCTTCCTGTGCTGCCTGCTCCCCACTTCTCCTGGTGCACAGAGATGTTTCTGAATTTTTCAAGCCAGTGAGAGTCTGACCACAGGCTTTGTAGGTGACAGGAGAAGGTGAGGTGATAGTCACTGGAACTACAGCCCCCATCAGGCTCCAGCGCTTGAGGATGGCAGGTTTTACACTGAATTTGAGTTATTCTTCTTGCAAAGCAACATCACGTAGGGACTCAGGGAAATATATTCCAACGCTGACATTAAATTTTTTGAGGCTTTAATGTCAGAATACTTCTTTTTGAATTCAAAGCACCAGAAAAAACAGTGAAATTTTCAAATGAAAAAAAATCAGAACATTTCATTCTATAAAGTATTTTGATTTAAAACCTCCCAGTTATTCCTTAAGGTGCATGTTGTTATATTGGTCTTATTTTTACATGACAGAATCCTTTTCAGTGATTTCCCACATGATATGGAGCTTCTGTGTACAATGAAGGAGTAATAATGCCAGCAGATAAACTTCTCCACTCATAGAATTCCATAAAACGCATACCAACTTTCTTTAAACTTTCAGAGTAGCTTAAAATTATTTTTAAAATTTCCAAATATTTTGTTAAATCCTCCTCCTNATTTCCAAATATTTTGTTAAATCCTCCTCCTTGTTGCTTCCCCCCCCCCTCTAAAGCCTGCATTAGCACTAATTTATACTATTACTTTTGTTACGTTCTCTTCTAACAGTAAGAATTAGATTCTGCTTTCATTTATTACAAATTACAAACTACTGACTGCTGTAGTTCATTACCTGGCATGCGAAACTGCAGTTCAGTTGTGGCATCTAGTTTTGCTTTCCTGGTGCAATATAAAAAGAAATCTGACTTCCCCCCCAAATTCTTATATGCAAAGGGGATTTGGGGATACTCTAAGAGGGTGAATTCAGTGCCTTCTTATAATCTTCTTTATTACACACTCCATTACAGAATTATGTAGAATAATAATTCTCTTTTTTTTAGGCAGAAGTAGGTTGAGCTTGTAGTGTAGTGAACCACAATTTAGTAGAAAAAGTTCTGCATGAAAATTTGTTGCAAACATATATAGGAATATCTCCAGTGACTCTGCTGGCATTGTGCATTTCAGGAGACAGAGCAGGCTACGCAGTCAGTACCTCACACAGCACAAATGAATGTATACTTCCCTTTTAGTCTCATTATATTAGATATATGATTCTGCTTGCATCTGTGCTTTGGTTTTCGTGCTACAGATGCTATTTGTATCAGTTCCAGGGACACGTAAGTACCAGTTCATCTAGTATCCTGACTTTTCTAACACAGCCATATGGTCATGGGAGGTTTTATTTTAAAGAGCACATTGTTACATTAGTCGTGAAGTCACACAACAGTAGTGTATTATTTTACGGACAAGTATGGATGAATGAATTGCACTGTTAATATTGAATAAATAAGCTTCACTATGGCAATTTTTATGTATGGAGATTATGAAAGGAGATTTGTCTTTCTGTAACATCTGAATAATAATCCTGAAATGTACCAAATGCCTAGTAGAAATATGGTTCCTGAATCTGTTTACTTATACTGAATGCTAAATATAGTCTTCTGAGATGGAAGAATAAAATCAGCATTCAAAGCATATTTATGTTAGGGCTGTTAAAAGATTTACTTTCCATTCGCTACCAGCATTTTTTCTCTCACATTTCTTGTGTTTACCTACATACTCACCAAAGAGCTTCATTGTGTGCCCTCTTCCGTCACACAGATGTGCTGGCTAGCAGAAAACCAACAAGAACATTACTGCATTGATTTTCTTTCATGCCTGCAAGCCATGAAGTTTCCATGATTAATATAAATCAATATTTGTGGTAGAGCAGAAGGTGATTTGCATAACTGCTGATGAAAGAGAGAACACTGAAACTTTTATTGAACACTCTTTGTTATTTATAAATACTTATCTTCAGAGGATTTCCACTGCACTTCATACTGTGAAGCCTGAAGTTTTTAGTGTGATATTGGCAGAATTTCCTCAGCTTCCTCAAAAGATTTTACCACAAGGAAATTAAAAAATGAGCTAGAACCTGAGGTAGATCCCCTGCTGTCTTACTGCTTGTTAAAGGGGAGAAAGAATAGAATAGAATAGAATAGAATAGAATAGAATAGAATAGAATAGAATAGAATAGAATAGAATAGAATAGAATAGAATAGAATAGAATAGAATAGAATAGAATAGAATAGAATAGAATAGAATCAGTTGGAAGGGACCTACTATCATCTAGTCCAACTGGCTCAGCAATTCAGGGCTGACTGAGTTAAAGCATGTTATTAAGGGCACTGGCCAAATGTCTTTTATACACTGACAGACTTGGGGCATCGACCCCCTCTCTAGGAAGCCTGTTCCAGTGTTTGACCATCCTCTTGGTAAAGAAATGCTTCCTAATACCCAGTCTGAACCTCCCAGTGAAGGCTATTAAATTGTTCCTTGAATATTGAAAGAGTTGTGTACATAGTGATGAGACTGGGCTTTTTGCAGCCTAGAAAATTGCAATCCTAGCTATTCTCCAGCTTATCTGGTCTCATTTGTAATAAAAAGAGGCCCTTTTCACTAGCATTTATTTTCTGCTTTCCTCATGTAGGATTCTTTTCAGTCTCTTTTTTACCAAACATCTATAAAGAGATCAAAAAACAACAACTGGGAACTTTGAAATTGTTACTAATAAATTAATCTGTTAAAGGTATGTGTTCATATAGTACATGTATGCAAGTAAGCACAGTATAAGAGTTTTATGCAAGAGATAGGGGGAATGAATTTCGGATAAACTCTTTTATAGATATTATAGACCTGATTCATAGTTCAAGTTTCAGCTAAGAGTCCACTAGAAGTTTTACTCTTTCTGTACTTTTTTCAGGAAAAAAAATAAGCTATTGCTGTGAACGTGGGTGTATAGTCATTTTAAGGCTTAAAAGGATGTGTACAGATTTTGAAAATTTAGTTATTGGTTTTCAAAATGGAAGAAGTCCAGAATTTGGTTCTTGCTTGCATTTTTTTGGCTGCTTGTACAATTTCTGCTTAGAAAACTGGCCCGCCACACATGTGGCATAATGTACATTAGAAAACAGCTTTGCAATACTTCACTTTGCTCACTGTTACTGACTGGCTTTCTATCAACAAATCCACCTTTTAAAAACTTCACACTATAAGCATATAAGTAACTCAGTGAAAATAGGCCTCTTCATGGGCTAGTAACTGAACATACTGGAAGTAAATAGTGGTTCTGTATCTTTTTAAAGTTTTATGTTACTTGAAGGAAAACTGTATTACAGCTAAACTAGCAACGCTTTTAGGGATATGTATTTTTTTAATATGTCTAAACAGCATGGCATAGCAAATGGTCTAATCTGACTATCACAAACTGTCTTTGGACCTGGATAAGTATGTGAAATGTCAGCTATCACAATGATAATCTTTGGCAGTTTGTTGTCTATGAAAAATGTCCAGTCTTAAACAAACATCAGTATTGTAACAATTTGTAGAGAATCTGCATTTCAGTGTTTAGGTATATAGTTCTAAAAGTAAAGAAATGAAAAAGGGGGAAATGGTTACATACAGCCTGTCTACAGCATGAACTGAGACAGAAAGAAATGAGTGATTATATCTTCACCAACTTTATGCAACACAGGTGTCTGTATAAAAGAACAGTTTTGGTTCTTTGTTTCTTGGTGTTAGAAATGGATGTTTGGTGCAAGTAGGGTACATTATTAGTCAAGTCAGACTGCTTGTATTTTTTGATAGAATTAAGACTGGGAAATGTAGAAGGTGAATCCTTGCAAGCTAATACTGCATCCAATAGTGTGAATTGTGAAATATGCAAATTGTATGTTAGTCTAGGTAGTGATTTCCTTTTAATGCTAATGGGTTTTCTCTGGTAGCTCTTGTACTAATGTAGTTTGTGTGAGAGTTATAACAGCTAGTGCAGCAACAGTTTTGCTTGTGCTGTATTGCTGCACAACCCAGAAAACAAGTGATTTGCCTGGGACAGATCTGATGCAGAAACGAGGTTTGCAGTAAGTCCCAGCAGCTCTCATCAGCAGTTTGACCACAAAACCATCTGCAGTTTCATTGCTCTTGTTCTGTACTTGTTGTTTGATACACTGGTATTCATCCCTACCAAATGCTTGTCAGTTCAGTACTTTTTGAATCACTACCTTGTCTTCTTTTTTTTGAATAACATCAAGGTCATGTAGCTGCATAGTTTCCAATCAAGAAAGAATGCTAATGAATTATACAGAACTTCTGACTTGCATTTAGTAGCACATTGACATGTTATAACAGCCTGCCAAACCCAGCATTTCTTAGAAATCACGTTTCAAGGGGTAAAACTATCCACCTGTCAGAGCTGAGGGCTCTGCGAGAGTCAGTGTTTGATGATGACATGATTTGTTCCAACTTGTAAAGTGCCTTTTTATGATAGAAGTTTCCTTTTTTAATGGACTAAATAAGATAATTTAATATTTTCTTCCTGCTGCCCAACCAAGACGGCACTGTGCACTTTCCTTCATTTCCGGAAACGCTCTATTATTCTTTTGTAAGAAGAAAATCCATTTCAGGGATGGTGTTTGAATAATCATTGGCAACACGCCCAAAGTATTGACATTGTCTCAGCAGGACCCTGAACACCTGCATGCCCGTGCAATGTCTAAACTTATTTAGAAAGAAATTGATTTTATAGAAGTTTGTTAAATACTGACTGTGACATACTTACCTTTGTGGTCATAAAGATGAGCTGGACCCTAGAAGTACTATCGGCAGAAACACTATAAAGACTGATGATTTATATCCTAACAAACGGTGGTACAATTTGTAGATGTAACATAAGGAACCACATACTAGTTCTTCACTAGACAGTGTTGTGTGTCCAGCAACATTAAATCAAACGGGCAAAGAGATTTTCTGATGTAAAACAGGGAGTGTTTGTTTCAGAATTTATCCCCAGGCCTTTGGGAAAGGAATTACTCATCATTTTCAGAGGATCATAACAATAAATTTGCCTCTGCAATTTGACCCGATTAGCAGATCTCAGTACAGAATATTTTTTTCTTTTTGAAGAGGTCAAGTCATTGGAGAGTTATTTCTGTCTTACAAGTGAAATAAGCAGGAAGGATATTTCAGCACTCCGAGGAAACGTTCAGCCATCTTAGAGCTTTCTACATTTTCTGTTACATACCTGCATAAGAGATCTGTACAGCTCTGTGACATACTGTTTGACTTCATGGAAACAAGAAAGGCTAAATCCCCAGCTGGTATAAATCAGCCTTGTTCTACTGAATCAGTAGAGGTAGGCACCAGCAGACAGGCTGGGTGAAACTGCACATTAGAAAAAGGAAGCTTATGTGCATGTGGGTATTACTTACTATGCATGTGAGTGGTAATTATCAGTAATATAATCCTAGTGGCTCTAGGGGATACATTAATAAATTTTAAAATAGAATTAATTTAAAACATAAAATACATTTGAAAATAAAAAGAGGATTAAAATAAAAAAGTAAGGGCATAGTTGTGCACAGCTGCCACTGGAAGTGCAAACCTGGTATTTTATTTTATGTATGACTCATTCTGTAATTTAATTCAAACTTCGGTGTATGTTAGGTTCGGACTTAATTTATTCAAGGGTAAATTGTATCTCTTTTTTTTGATTGACTCATACTGCTGCTTTATGTGATCAAAAATCTTCTCTGGTCATATTGTCTAGTTTCTGTCATATTGTCTAGTATTATTTCGGCAGTGCATAAATTCAGTGCTTGGATGCTCCTGCATTTGCACGGAAAGACTTAGAGAAAGCATTAAAAACAAAAGAAGGGGGAGAGAAACTGTTGTCACTTTCACTTGTTTTTCAACGTGCTCTTTAGGATTTGTCTCAATTCAATCCTCTTCATTCTTCCCAAGAACAGGTGGGGAGTTTTGAGGGTTTATTCAGGGCAAATATTGTGCGCAGGCAGAACAAGGTCATGCCTGCCTCCTTTCCAAGGGCTCATTCCTCAGACCACTCCCAAGAAACATCTCTTGGCAGTGGACTCAGTGAATTGTCTCAGCAACGGATGTTATCCAGCAGAGAAAGATATCGTTAACTGTACAAAAGCCAGTTACACCTAGCAAACAGTGTTTCCTGCCGTCCTCATCATTGCCCTACCTTTTGGACTGATGCACATGTTGATTAACTAAAGAGTTGGTATGAGGTGGAGTTCATTAGAAAAAGGAGGAGGTTGACACAGATGCAATAATAAGGAACAGGACAAACACCCAAAAAATGTTTGAGTGCATACATCATAAATTTATAGTAATAAATCTATGCAATGAACTCCATGTGTTCAGAAATGATGAAAAAATACTTTAAATATTTTTCAGTTTCCCTTTAGAGTTATGCTTTTCTTATGTCAAACCTTGATCTACAGTTCTGTGGAGGGAAGAAGCATTTGCAATGTTAAAACAACCCCTTTTGCTTTAGATTTAAAACAGGATGACAGAAATATAAACATTGTATTAACCAGTATTGATTTCTCTTTTCTTTTGGAGGGAGAGGAACAAAAGTAATGAGAAATACTGAATTTAGTTTCAAACCCAGTCCCTTCACCCTTATTCTGAAGATTTAGTCTTTCATGTGAAAGAAGTGCCTGCTGAAGTTACTGAGTACATAAGTCAATGACAATTCTTCCACTGGATTAAATGGAGACACAATTTCATCTCAAGGATATCAAAAAAGATCTTTATGTATGTGCTCATTTGCTTTCTGTTTTAAATTAAATTGAAAACTTAAGAACTGCATGCTATTCTATGAATTTTCTAGATTTTGCTGAGGAGCAGATTAGCAATTAGAAATTGGTGTGTCCTTTAACAGGAAGAAACTAAGCTGTTTATCCCTTTCCTGGAATATTTTGGATCACTTGCTTGATCTTCTCTGAAATTCATTTCCTTTACTTGAGTTCAGTTACACCTACGTCAGATTTTGACCTATGTCTATTCTGCATCATTTCTCAGTAAATTTATGGGTAGTGTTTGTAGGCATGCCACATAGGATACAAGTGGGACCGAATTCAGTGTGACGGCTGTTGTTTGTAGCATTCTTAGCAGAGAGCTGTGTTGGGGGAAAGTCAAAGCAATGCAATTCATTCGCACCCAGTCGGGCAAAAAGCAAGCCTAATATGTCATTTGGGAACTAGTATGCAAGCGAAAGAATGTTTTTATGTGACGGACAGGTCTGCACAGGTGTTTAGATCCAGCTGACAGCTACAATATATGCTAGGCAGGTATTTCTTTTCAGAAAAGAGAAACAAGAATTTACCAGATCACATTTATATTCTTTCTCAGTATACTCCTGCCTTGGGAGAATCCTACATCCTGCTGCCTATCATCTGAGGTGGTTGAGTAAGCACCCTTGACCCACCCTGCGCATGTATAACATAAAGTCATCTTTACAATGTGTTTACACTTAGCTAAGATGTGTGCATTGTAAGGTTGCCCAAGTGGACTCAAGCAGCATAACTGTCATTGTATATACCCCAGTACAGGCTGTGCAAGCTCACCTGCACACAGCCAGCTGGCCAGTACCACAGTTCAGCTGCTTTGGCTGATTTTGGGATTGAATTGAAAATTAATTGTGGAAATTAATCTAGCTTACTTTGATGCACCTGTGTGAGTTGCAATCCAGATACTTTGTAGATACACCTTCAAAGAGCTTGAAGCGGGCTATGTTAGGCAACTCTTAGAGAGTCTGCCTCCTTGCTTTCTTAGACCACTCTTGGGAAACATTTAAATCAAAATCTTGTTCCAGAAACACCATGGTAGTCACAGATCCAGATGAAATACTGAAGGTCACTGAAGAGTGTCCTTAGTGTTGCCACAACGATACATTCTGTTATTGAAATTGGGATTCTGGTCAAGTTTTCTGGTTTTAGGCACAAACTTTACAACTCACTGTTAGATGGTAATAATACAGTCATTGTAACTGCTAAGCTGGCTATGTATTTAGAGGATGATAACCATTAGTGAAGGTGCTATGATAAAATTATGAGCAAATTCTACAAATTCAGGATTACGGGGATTGCATTATTGCTGTAAATGCAGAAACAGCTATTGTCAAAGATAAGGAAGATTCTCTGAAGGTATATTCTATCTAATCAAAACATTTCCCACATGGAAAAGTAACAAAAGCAATAAAATGATAAAAGCAACATTAAGCTGTACAAAGATGTGATATGCAGACAAAGAACCACTTTAGAAGGAAGGTTTCCAGTTATGAAAGACAATTAAGGCTGTTTGGTCCCCTCAGAGTTAATTAACAAACACTTGGGAGCACTGATTGGGGCCTGTATCTTTGTTTTTCCACTGGCATAACAGAAATAATTAATGGCAAAAATGTGAAAAGATTGACTAAGAACTTGGTATTAGTTTATGGGACATATTCTTAGCTTTAAGCTAATTAAAGTGAAACTGAAAAACTCTTCAGATCCTCAACAGTTGAAAATTTTCTCTTTTATGTCGTTTGGAGACCATTTAACAATACAGATATCATAAGGGAATAGCAGAATGGTTATTTAATTTGTTTACTCCCTTTGCTGAAAAACTGGCTTTTAAGACCTTCACTAATTTAGATCTTTATAGAGCTATAAGAAGCCAAAAGCATTTTTTTTTTCCTGTCTGTTATTCTGTTTAGGCTTCAGAATTTAGAATTTAGGGTTCAGAACAAAATAGGAAAAAACTCTGATTAAGGTTTTTAAAAATAAAATAAAACCAAAAAACTCCTTAAGATTCTGCAGTTTTAAAACACTCCTGCTTTTGTCTGATCTTTCTATTATCAATGTGTCTGTTCCCATAGTTCATAAATTTCCAGTAAACCCCAGAGAAATATTCCAAGACCACAGATAATATTTAAGACCATGTTAAATTAAATGCAGCCCATAACAATTACTAATTATTTTAAGTGCTTCCTCTTCAGGCTTCATTTCCACTATTGGCAGACTGAGTTTGAGAAAAGCCAGTGATCTGAATACCAAGGAACACTTGCAACTAAAAACCAGGGAAATTAGTACAGTTATTTCAGATCTAAACTGCAAGCAATGTCAGTCTGTTTTGCTTCATGGATTAGTCTGCAGCTTCCCACATGGGATCAGATTTAAGGACCTGACTCAAAGTTCCCAAAGTCAGCAGATTCACCACGGACTTTGAGGGACTTCTGACTATGCCACCAAACTCTAGAGCTGTTCTCGCATCTATGGATATTACTGTGGGTACAGGACATCTTCCCAGAACCTGTTGCTTGTGGAAGGCACATGTATTTTTGCCAAAGCCTTCTTCCATACCCACACACATTCCTGCCATTCCCTGTGGTTCCATTTACAGCTTGAGGGAAGGACACATCCTCACAACTGTAAAATAGGTCTTGGAAATAAGAGTATACTTGCAATTAGGGTAAGCAGGATGATTGCTTCCACAGTAATGGAGAGTTTCCTATCTGTAAGGTTATTTGGAAGTTGCTCATATTGCTAGGAAAAGTCAAAGCAAATAATGAGTCGCGTTTAGGTTAGGCATTGAATTACAGAATGAGAAAGAATATTACACAAAGGAGAAAAAAAGAAAGCATGTGGTCTGGTATACCTGTGATTTAATTGTGGGTTTTTTTGCAACATCTCACTCAGGTGCCAGAGCTGAGGGCGCTGACCTTCCTCTCGCATGCCCCAAAGCATCACACCTTGGTACCTCACGTGAAGAAGGGCTTGTATAGCCAAAAACTTGTCTTTTTTTTCCCCCTCCACACTGTATCAGTTGTTCTGATGAAAGGCATTAGTTTTACTTAGAAATTTTGCCTTGTTTAAATACTTAACCCATTGAGAATACAGTGATGCCACTACTCAGCCTCTGAAATTACCCTCTTCCTTAGTCACTGTGTCTTAGTTTTGGCTGGAATGACTTTGGCTGTCCTTGGACTATATCTGTGGCGTGAGCTACCGAGAAAGTGCCCTTCCCTTGGAGCAACTTCTGCTCTGAGCTCCGCTCCCTCACTTTCTCTTTTGTTCCTTTTGCTGTCTTTCTTTTCAACTTCCTTCCTAGATCTTTTTCAATAGGAAGGCTGCCTGGGGACCTGCACTAAATAGAGATGTGAAGGATCAGTGTTTCCCTCCCCTGCTAACTGTGGCTGGGCCCTGGGATATGATATGCAAATCTAGCAAGGGGTATGCTCCCTCCTTCCTTCCTGTTTGGGGCCAGGATTTTCCCTTCTCCTTCTCTGGATGCTTTTAACTTGCATTTCACTTGTATTCTTTAATTAGCACATTCCTTCTAGCTTGGCTGGCTTTTTCCTGTTTACAGTATCTCCACAATCACTACTCAACTCTATAAATCATAGGCTTCATGAGAAGTGCTCACTGTAAATATGCGTGTTACTAGACTCATCAGTTCTGGTTAACAGGGAACTTTGAGTATAAATTCTGTATTACACATTAATTATGCAAATTGTAATGTAGTGACTTCCTAAATCACTAGGAAAGTCTTTTTACTGTATTTGGGGATGTTGTCATACCTGAATGGGTATTTCCAAGAAGGACAGTAATGACCAAATATATCATGTGAAAAGGCATACAAATGAACTAAATTGAAAATGAAACTAATAATTTTCTAAAGAGGAGTAGGTGGCCAAGTGTGGGGACACTGCTGCTTCAAGGCAGATCTTGGCTCATGTTGCTTCTCACGAGGAAGAGGAGAGGAGTTGTGATGTAACAGACATCAAAATTCTGAAAATAGTAGTATACCAGAGAGATGGAAGGAAGGAACAGGAACAGGGCAGTGATTTTCCCTTGAGGGCAGTGCATCCACTTGTCCAGGTCAGATATGCAGTGTGACAGTTCTTCACCATAAAGGAGCCTGCGCAACATTATTTGATGTGCTGCTCCATTAAGTTCTAACAGATTTTAGTATCACACAACGGATGTGTGAAATACCTTGTGTAGCAAATTTTAAAATACTTCTAGATGGAAGATTACGTACAAGTGGTAGATGGTTTTATACTTCTTAAATGATATATCAAGATTATGGAGATGTCCGAATAAACTCTCTGAAGCCTTTATATATGAGCTAGCTAATCAGAAAACTAAATTATGACTCAGAATGGTGGAATCCTTTTGAAAGTGAATTTGATCTGTGATTGTGTAAGTTGATAAATACTTTTCTTACATAAAATGTCCAGGAATACATTGAAAATATGAGGTACCTTTCTACTCTGTAATAGTACTGCACAAATCATAGCAAAGTGATTACAAGCTGGGTGTTTGTCCTAAGCAAGAACAGAATTTGGATCATCTTACTTCTGCATCTCAATATGGGTTGTGTATATATATCTCAATATCAGTGGGAGAATATGAGATCCTCGCTGCAGTGTTGAGCTGCGATTACCATACAGTGCTATGAGAGGTACTGGGATTAGGGACTGTGTTGTATCCAAGAATGTCAAAAAAAGAATTGAGACTTGTAGGCTGAGGTAGTCTTTTGTTAGACCATCTGCTGTAAGTGGAAAAATGATCAAAAGCTTATCTGTTGTTTTTCTCCAATATCAATCACTCTAATGAAAGATACCACTTTTTTATTATAAACCTTTGCTGTTATATTTATCTTTCTAAGTGTATAGGATATTTCTTATGTCAAATGTGCACTCTTTTAATATTGATTACTTGAGACATTGTATGTGACAAAGGCAAAGGAAATAAAGAAGGGAGCTTTGATGAATATATAGCAGAGCTTTATCTAGGCAGACCTTCCGAGCTGTGTTTGTTATAAAGCACGGATCTCTGATGTGCGGAGACTGCAGTGAAGTGGCTAGAACTGTACTACACAGTGGCATGAAGCTACATACTAAAAGGTTGAAACTGAACATAACACATATAATTTTGAGGCAGTTGCCAAAGCTGGAAAAGAGGTTAAGGTTTTCTTTTTCTCATTCTGAAAATCAAAATACTCAGTGTGATACTCCAGTCTTTCTTTTTGTGAAACAGTGTCTGCAACATTTCAATCCCAATTCTTTAATTAAGACCAGTGATTTAAAGATTAATTAAAACATTATCTTTTGGAAAGATATACGCTCTGTATCTAAGAGTGCAAATACAGGAGAATTTATGTATGTCCCTCAAAACTTTTCCAAAAGTGACTCTGTTAACTTGATCATCCTATCAGTAGCTATTTCTACATCTTTTCCCCGAAGGCTGAGAGGTACCCAAAACCAAAAAGACTTTTGATAAAATAGATTATGTTCAATTGCTTTAAACTTTCTGTTCTTTGTGTGGCTAGACTTTTTAGCACAATGATTTTTAATAGCTTCAACCTGCACTTGCCATTCCAGCTCTAAACTCTGATATACTTGTATACTCCAGATGTTAGTCTTGCCGTGCTACGCGTGCCTTGAGCAGCCCAGATCTTCCTGCAGTGCCAACCAAATGTGAGACAGAAACATCTGAAGATGTTGGATTTCAAGCATGCTGTGCATACTGTAGCTTGACATGGATCACTGGCTTGATTCCTATTAATGTTGGTGCTTTCTAATGCAAGAAATGTTAACTGAAAAATGTTATCATATGAGGTTTTGGCCTTTTACGGACAGAATGAAGGATCTGAAATCCAAAGCTCTCATAGCTCAGCTGAACGTTGTGTTTGCTTGCTGAGTGAGTGTTAGACAGATTCACCTCCTACTTCGTAACAAAACTAATTTGAGACTTTAAACTTAACCATAGNGCAAGAGCAAGGGCCGGAGCAAGAACAGACTTGCCCGAGCCCATTTGTCCCTTTGATCCCTCAGCTTTTATACTGAGCGTGATCCGGATGGGATGGAATACCCTGTTGGTCAGTTTTGGGTCATCTATCCTGTCTCCTCCTCCCTATAGGTGTGACCCCTCTGCGCTTCTCTGCTTCCGACCCTCTAACGGGACCAACAGTGAAGTTAGCCGACCTTGGTAGTTATAGCAATAAGTATAAGCAAGAGCCTCTGTGCATACCATTCCCTGGTATAATCAGGTCTTATCACTCGGAGAGTGAACAGTTTGTGAACAATGTGCTGTTAATTTCAGACTTCAGTCTATTAGACGAAGCCCAGTTAAAAAGTAAAATTCCAAATTAGAAAATTGGTTCCATTTTACCTCAAACCAGGACAATAGCAAACAGATTAAAAGTACTAAGAAATAAGAATAAGCAGATCATCATTGAAAGCTTTGAGGAAGAAATGTTTTAATGAGGCAATTGAAGTAGGAAATGATCATGTGGTTCCTGACAGCTGGGAAGAGTGACAGAAAAATATAACAAAACCAGAAATATCCACAAATAAGATTTGCTCTGGGTTTTGAAAGTTGACAATATGTTTTCAATCCTGACCGGAGGAAAGATTGGGAACAGCAAAGGTTATGTGTGGGGTAGGAGGCAGACACAGTGAGAGGAAAAGGGAACATCTTTTATATTCTACAAAAGAGACAGGCAATAACAGAAGAAAATAGCTAATGTTATGCAGAGAAGACAGAATAAAGTAGTAATCATCCATTGTCTTCATTTAACCCTTAATATAATATACTGGGCCAAACTTGCCTTCTATAGCTCTTCTGATTTTGGTGTAAGTATATCCTAGATTGATTTTGTCAACATACTCCTCTGCTAAAACTCACTTTATAAAAGCAAAAATTATATAAAATTATTTTGGTTTTGAGTATGTGTGTGTGCAAAAATAGATGCTTAATAAATGTGTGTGGTTGGATGTAGCCAGCTAGAAACAAATCATTTAATGACTCCAGTATGAGTCTCTCAAAGTTGTTATATTTAAAGAAGCTACGAAGCTCCAAGGAGTAAGCTGTTTATGCATGATATTGTTGTTATTTTAGCAGTAGAGCAAAAATGAAAAAGCCTTGTTTGCTTCAGTCATACACCCTTAGTGTATCTTGGCTCACACAGATGTGGAGGATCATTGGTAGTGCTGTAGGTGTGAGCTGCAGCTCATATGAGAAGGGAACATCATTGTGGCAACGGCATGTCCTTGCTTTACTGGGCAGTCAGGAATGGCATGGGAGAGCAACAGAGATGTCAGGTTTGTAGACTTCAGCTGTGATCCGTTTTAGCTCGAGTAAAAGTAACTATGTGAGCACTAGGGAGCAGAGAGGACAGCAATTTTTCTTTGTTAGCACATAGAATAGTTATAGATTTACTGGACCGTACGGGGTTTGGCTGAGGTAGAGTTAACTTTCTTAGTTAACTTAGCCCATATGGTGCTGTGTTTTGGATTTGTGACTAGAACAGTGTTAATAACAGTGCTTGCCTGAAGCCCCAAGGCTTTCTCTTTTTCCCACTCTGCTCTCTCCTATTGAGTAGACTGGGGAGGAGACACAGCTGAGATAGCTGATCCGAATCACCTAAAGGGATATTCCACGCCCTGTAACATCTTTCTCAACAAGAAAAAGTCCTGGGGTGGGTATGGGGGGTTGGGTGTGTGTGCCTTCCAAGGTAGCAGTTGCTTGGAGCCTGGATGGACGTTGGTTTGCTTGTGGGAAGGTGGTGAGTGATTGCCTTCGTATCACTTGGGGTTTTTTTCTCTTCCCTTCAGTTATTAAACTGCCTTTGTCTCAACCCACATTTTTTTCTTTCTTTTCTCTTCCTCATCCCACTGAGGTGGTGGTGGTAAGTGAGTGTTGGGTGGGTGCTTTATCGCTGGCTGGGGTCAACCCACCTCATGGCCTTTACTGCACCGGTTAACGGATGATATGGTTCTGTGCTCTCTGATGCCTGCGATCTGATTTTTCTTAATAAGTAGTATATAGCCACTTGGCAGTTAGTTATCCTTAAACTCTGAGTCACCGTCAGCCATTTTCAATCAACCAGAACAGCAGGAAAAATACTGCACAGTTAAATATCAGGGCCTAATGCTTCAGGATATACATTTGCATGGTAAGTCACCCAGTTAACACTCTGTATTCTCCCTATGGAGTTGAATGAAGCACAGACAGAAGTTCTTCCAGAACAGGGCCTTTTATCAGATAGACCGAGTTCATAACCAATCAATAAATAGGTACATCCTTCCATTTTAACTACCTGCAGCACTTAGAATTTCCTGTCGAGATGATGCCACAACTGAACACCTGTCCCTCACATTATTTCTCTCAATGTACCCATGCCACCGTAAAATGCAATTTAATCTTTGAGGAACTATTCTTCCCAGGAGGAAACGGTCATAAATGTGTGCTCTGAGGTAGAGCAGGAAGAGCAACAGCACTTTGTGCCACAAACAGTTAGATGAGATGGCTGCCGAGGGAGAGCCTGCAAACTGGAAGGGTTATTCCTACTGTAGGGATGAAGCTGGGGAGTCCTAAGGCAATAGCCAATCAGGTAAAAAATCAGATGGAAGGCAAATAGAGCAAGACTGAGAAAACGTTACAGCATCATTCAGAACATCAATGTGATTTCACCTCCAGTTTGCAATTTGTAAACTTTTCTTCAGTGACTGAGTTTTCTTGTCTTTCCTTAATGACGGTCTTGCCATGCGCAGTCAACTGAATTAACACTGTAAGAAAGGTAGGTTTGAACTTCATTGGTCATGAACTTTTCTGAAACTAACGTTTTCCTGTGATGCTGAACAAGTAACACCACGCGGCATCACTCTGCTTGCAACTTTTATGGAGAGCAAAAGAATAACATATGGTTATGCTATTCTCAGTAGCTGATGCTGTAGTGAGTACAAAGTGATGGCAGAGATGGGCCTTATATCTCTCCTATCAAAACACAGACAGTTGTCTTGGAAACTAGAATAAAATGATCAACAATAAGGGTGGTAATGATAAATGTGCAGGTAACTGAATTTTATTTTTTTTTTTGCTTAGTTCAGTAGGCAATTTTGATACAGCCCTGGAGTACTGCTGAGGATGATTTTAATCCAGAAAATTTTAAATCTTTTTCAGTGATTTTTTTTGGGGTATATATAATTGTTTGTTAAGTGATTACCAGCAGTAGGGAAATGCTGTTTAATAACATAGCAAATATTTAATGGATTATAATATGTTTTTTATAAAGTTGATCATTATTAAAATATAATTACTATAAACAAAAATTAGAGGAAAAGTCCTTAGGAATGGGAGGGAGAAAATTCCTTTTTTAGAGAGCAAATTTTATTCTACTGAAGAAATGAGTAAATGGTATTACGAAAATGTATTCCCTTTCTTCCTTTTCTGCAGCTCATCAGCTCTCAGGCTTGTACATGAAAACATGAGATCAAAACACTTTGAAGTCAGTAGGAGTTTTTCCTTTGCATGACATGAGCTTTGTGTGAGGCACTGGTGGCTTATAACTTGTGCTAACTTGCTGGACATAGGGAATGTGTTTCTCCACTGTTTTAATGCTGAAAATGAACTACTGTTGTTTTTCTGCATCATAGGATGCAGAATAGCCAATAGGTTCTGTGCTGATGAGCAAACTGATAGGTTTTTTTGTGACTCCTTTCAGCCTGTGCAGAGACTAAGCATAATGTTTGTCCTTCTAATGCCAGCACATGGTGGTTTTGAATATTGCATGTGAAGGTTTTGAATATTACAGCCCAGATGTAAAAACAGAACAACCTTAGACGTGGCAGTAATAGGCATCTGCCTGTGCTGGCAGATAATAACTGTACTCTTCCCTACTTCTAGTGGCATTAAAGACCAGGGACAAAATGATCCCTAAAGACAGTTTAATTCTGGATACCTGAACTAGTTTTGTTGGGGCACATTTCATAGAATCATAGAATAGTTTGGGTTAGAAGGGACCAACACCCCTGCAGTCAGCCAGGACATCTTTCACCTAGATCAGGTTGCTCAAAGCCCCGTCCAACCCAACCTTGAATGTTTCCAGGGATGAGGCATCTATCACCTCTCTGGGCAACGTGTTCCAGTGTTTCACCACCCTCATGGTAAAAAATTTCTTCCTTATATCTGGTCCTGTCCTAACCCTTGTCCTGTCACAAAGGCCTTGTTGTGGTGAAAGTTTGTCCCCATCTTTCCTGTAGGACTCCTTTAAGTATTGAAATGCCTCAATAAGGTCTCCCCGAAGCTTCTCTTCTCCAGGCTGAACAACTCCAACTCTCTCAGCCTGTCCTCATAGAGAGGTGCTTCAGCCCTCTGATAGTTTTTGTAGCCCTCCTCTGGACCCACTCCAACAGGTCCATGTCTTTCCTATGCTGAGGGCTCCAGAGCTGGATGCAGTACTCCAGGTGAGGCCTCACTAGAGCAGAGGAGACACACAGTAGTAAGCAATTTCTTGCAGGAGTGCAAATCCGGCACTTCTTACGCACACGTTTCGTTATTAGATTTCTGTGATCATTTAAGGGAAAGGGAACCCCTCATTTCAGTTGGTACTAAGCAAGTAAAATTGAAGCAAGCATTTAGGGCCTCTTTCGAGAAAACATTCTCTCATACCATTATTCCCATAAACCAATGAGTTTCTCTTTAAGCACATAATGATTGATGTTTATACTGTTTTTTTCCCCTTGGATGGAAGTATAAGTAAGTTAAAACAATCTTTCACTGATGAATACTTCATTCACAATAAGCATAACTGTAGTAATTTTATCTGTCATGCAAGTTGCTGCTACCTTGTAAAGCTAGATTTAAGAAATCCTGATGTTTTCTTCCCTGGGCTAATTGGAAATCACAGTTGGTTAAGCAGCATTACAGAAGGTCATTGTTCTTACAAATAAACCATAGAAGGTAAAATTAACCAAAATAGTTGAAGAAAGACCTCTGGGTACCTTTTTGATGAAGTACATTTTTATAAAACAGCATTTGAGAAATTGGCATTTGTCTGTCAACCGTATGAGACAGTCTAATCCAAGCCAGTGAATTTTGGTTAACAGTTCAGATAAGTTTGAAACACTGATATTTAACTTGTTTGGGTTTACGTGAGATGAACAGTTTTTACATTCCAAGAGGTTTGGCTGTAGCTTGACTCTGAGCTTATTTACTGCAGAAAACAGGGTGTGACATTAGGGCGAGTTGTGGGAAACAAGAACAAAGAGTCTGAACTTTTTTGTTGTCGTTGCATCACATTCTTATGAAATAGTATTTTAATCCTCACAGGATAGGGAGAAAGCAAAGAAAACTGGGATACAGAGCTGTAGATTTGGATTAGGCTATTTCTATTTAATGCAGAGCTCTGGGTCATAGAGAGGGTAAGTGATTTGCCCAGAGCCACAGAGGAAGTATGTTCCAAGTTAAAGGTTTGAAAATTGGTGCTCAGATTCTGTTACTCTTCCTTTACTGCCAGAATTAGAGAACACTGCAGCCAAACAACACCATGTCTTTTCTCTCTCTTACTGTCTTTATTATTCTCTTCTATATTTGCTACCTTTCTGTTTTATTTTCTTATGTGACATTGCAAAAAAAAAAAAAAAGAATTCAGGAAGGCAGTAGCTGTTATATTTTTACTGATGTACCACAGTTTCTGGAAGCTCTGTTTGTATGTTATGTATTCTACATTCTGCACCACTAGAATAATGATTTGTGACTGAGTGTATAGCCAAGGGCCTGTCCTAATTTGCATTGTTAAAATTTTAACTAATACAATAATATCCCTGCAGGTCATTTGGAACCTGAGTAATCTATTTGCTGAGGCACTGTCATGTAAATTAGAATTGTGAGTAGATGATTGTAAATGATTAAGTTAGCATGTCTTAAGAAGTTACCACCCTTGAGCTGAGATGCAGTAACTGATTCTTGCATGCTTCTATTTTATGACAGGTAAACTCTCGCTAATTGAATGCTAATTTAAGACTCTATGTAATGCATGATTTTCTGACCATACCTTACAATCTGTTCTTTTAAATACCTAGGGAATTTTACACAATGAAGTCTGAAGTTGCTTATGAGCTTTCTAAAACTCAGATTCATCTGACCGTGTCCATACAAGGTCACACACTTGACTCAGGCATTTCAGAAAATGGATTTGATTCAGGAATGTGTTTGTGGCACAGGAGGCTGCTGTTGGTTTTAGATTCTATTTCCAGTACAGGTGCATGGCAGCACACCAGCCAGCCTGGTTGCTTTGGCACAGGCATGGAAAACACTGTCCTTGGGGATGGTGTGGCCTCTGTACCTTCTCTACTGCCTTGGAGTTTTCTGTGTTTGCTGAAGTAAACAGTGTTAGATGTTGACATCTTTATATTCAGTAACTAACATGATAAAATAAATGGGGAAGCAACCAAAGGACACGAGAATTTTCTTGTGAAGTCTTGGAAGTGTTGCTATTCCCTACTAAATGGCTCTATATATGCATAATTTTGGCATGTTTCAGAAGAAAGGGCAAGGAATGAGCCAGAATGCTCACTTAAGATTCCTTTATCCAGTGTGAGGCACATAGATTAACACAGGCATCGTGTTTTCTTGGAGATCTGAGACACATTACATAGCCACAGAATTCCTTTTGGAATAAACAGATTTTCATAATGTGAACATACAGACATATGCTGCTTGGGGGAGCTTTTGGGATAAGAGGGGCTTCCAGAATAGAGAGTGCAGGCTGATAGGAAATGCTCAGATCCTACAGTGAGTGCTGCCAAAGTAGGGCTCCAGCTAGACAGTTTAAAAACCTAGACAGAGATTGTATCTGGCTTATTTTTAGAAAATAATTATGCACATTCTTTTGAATATTTAAAATGATGGTGAAAACTGTATCATTCATCTGGCATGTTGGTTTAAAAAACCAAGAGATGCTGTTAGAGCCTGAGAACAGAGACATTGCATCTTTATGAGAGATTCACAGACACTTGATTTCATTCATCCACCCACACAGTCTGAGATAAGCATAAGAAAATTGTTCCTCTACTTCAAGACGGAAAGTTAACTGGTTTGAAAAGCTCTCTTGAAGGTCAAGGGCTTCTGTGATAAATCTTCTGCATTTTTATTTGATCATTTTGATGATGTTTCTTAAAGTCCATATAAGAGTTGGTTGGGTTTATGTTTTAATGTTCTCAGAGCAGAGAATTCACATTTTGACAAATGTACCGCTGTACATTAAAAAAGGATGCTATCATGAATCTGCCAATTACCAATTAATGTTCTTATTGCCATTTTCTTTCTTGTGATAATGTTTAATTCATTCTAACCTTAACAGAGATTCTTGTCAAAAAGAAATGAGAGTGAATCTCAGACAAAAAGAATTCAGCAAATGAGTTGGGCCTAGGTAGAATATTTAACATTACAAAGAAAGCAACCAACTTCCTCCCTAATTATGTTACATTTTCGTCACTATCTGATGGATCCTTCGCTGTTACAAATTGTAACAGTACTGTGTGATGTCTGCTTCAACTGTGCTGATAAGCGTAGTTGAGGAACTGGAACTCAGAAGTTGGATGGGCCTAATCATTACAAGTACGGCTATGTTAGTGCAGGGGTCTTCTGCTTATTAGTGCAATTGAGAAACCAAATTGGTCCAGTACTATGATAGTCTGTTCAGCAACACTTCTAGAAACATTTATTTTAGTTTTTTTGGCAATGGCTTTATTCACGATGTTGAGTGTGCTTTGTAGCGATGTGGCTGGTTGAGCTCTAAGCGCCTGACCTGTGTCCATTTAGAATGAGTCTTCATTCTAAAAATTTTCTTATAACTAGGAAATTCCTGGGAAAAAAAATCAGAAAACTTCCCAAGCCTCATACAGGTTATTGCTCAAGTTGCATGTGCTCTCCAGTATCACAGCAACAGTTGTATGAGACTGGCATTTTTGTAAAATACTTGGATCCTGCAACATGGCGTTTTCTGACAAACTTGTCAGTTAAATCTGCTTTACAGATTATCGTTAAAATGTTCAATGTCAAATCTATTTTCTCCTTCCCATGGAGGATATTCTCTTCTGATTTGTCTAAGCCACAGTTGCTTCTGGTTATCATCACCAGAAGAGACATTGTCCGGGTAAAACATATGGTCAGGTACCCCTTGCCATTTAACTCAAACGACTATACTTCTGTTAAAATCTTACTTGCTTGAGAATTAAGTTTCTGGTCTGCTAATCTAAATGCCTTTGTGCTCTTTTAAATTCATGGCATCCACAGAGTTGTTTTCAACTATGTCTTGCATGAAGACTGAGGGAGAGTTCCTGAAAGCAGCATGAATCATGCAAGAATTTGTGCTTTTCTTTTACTTGGTGGCATTATTGAGGCGTATGGACCATACCTAGAAAGGAAACTTGTATTTCCAGTGAGGTTGTGAATTTTGTGAAACACAGTGCAACATGACTATACAAGAATTGCTTTATTTTCCTGGCATTATTCACAGAAGACCTTCCTACATGCCTTCCTGGCCTGACATAGTCACCTGCGTTTGAGGGTGTGGACATGGCAGCTCACCACCGCTGCTGCTTCATCCCATCGCCCCGTGGGGCCCGGATGAGCTGTTCCCCGCGGTGGGCAACCCTTCGCCATCAGCACTGCAGGACCGCGCCTGCCAAGGCAGGCTGCAGCATCGGGATGGTGGATGCCCTACAGCAAGTGGGTGAGGTGGGCTGCATGGCCTCTCTGTCATAGTGTGGTTGCTCTTTCTTCCAATTCTTCAGGGATTTCCCTTCCTGATTCAGGGTTGAGCTTTTAAAAGTGCTCTGCTGCTTTATAGGTTTTGGCTGCTGAGGAGATTTCTTTCCCTCCTCTTTGTGTTGCTCCCTGTCTTGTTTTCTATATGATGAGTTCGCTCTGTAATGGCAGTTAACAGGCATGCAGTAATCTGCGTAAATGGAGAAAGGCAAATGCAGACTGAAAATGTGCCAGAGAAGTGCGTTACAGCCAGCAGACGATTTCACAGCATCACACAGCCAAGACAGAAGACATGAAATAATACATGGCCCCTTAACTGGCATAACATGACCGACACTGTGCCTGCAGCTGTACTGCAGCATGGCACCATCGACGATGTGTCACAGGCAAGTGTAAAGCCAGGAATCCCATTTCAATTGCGGATTTTATGCTTCTGTTATTTTCCAAAGAACACTGAATTTATTTTTCTTTTTAACTGTAAACTTTTTGGATACAGTCACAGACTCTGAACAAAATGCTTTTGTGTACCAAACTGCTGCTGATGCGCTCCTTGGCCTTGGTGTTGCGTTCAACCTCTTTACGATTCAGTTCTGCATTTCCATTCCTCACAAGGGTGTTATAACGCTTAACTAATTAATGTCTATACGTTGTTGATGTCCCTGAGGAAACAGAAATATAAAGCTACAGATATACAGGCAAATAACAATATTTCAGGCCTGCTGAATTCTGGTTTCAACTTTTAGTCACAAAACTGAATTGCCAAAGTGAGAAGCTGCAGTGAGGAAAGGATTTCCAAAAGCATTACCTTTTTTCCCTTCCTACAGATGAAATGCTCCATTGTTTTATTTCCTGATTTTGAAGCCTTACTATTTTTTGATCCCAGTTCTTTTCAGAAAGCATTTAGGCGTTGTTATTCCAATAGCAAGACGGTAATGGGAGAAGAAAAATTTCTCCCCAGAATCATAATTCCCAGGATGGTCTAGGTGACAATTTTTATATGGGCTAAAAAATAATTAAGATTTTCCAAGATTCATTATGCCATTAATTGCTACTATTCTAGGGCAAGGCTTTTTCCAGCTTGTCTTTGGGATTGTGATTTACATTTAGCATCTATGCTGCAATGCAATCACAATAAAAAGCTACAGTATTTCACTTTTTAAGTCATCTAATGTGTATGCAGACTCAGTGACTGTCACAATTTTAATATTTGAGTCTGAATTTTTAGTACCTAGTTCATGGTTCGTTCATTGACTTCAAAAATAACAACAAGAAGAAATATTTGAGCTGATTTTGACAGATTTATAATTACTTCCAGGGATTCTAAAAGTAGAGACAGAAACTAGTTTTGGAGGGTAAATGATTTGTTGAAAATTGTTTGCTCAGCTCTAATTATTAACTTTTTTATTTGTGGAAATTAAGGGAATGTATAGGTTCAGGTGTTTATTAATGCAAACATGTACCATTTTTGTTCAGAATAATTTTGAAACTGATAATACCTAAATTCAATTAATGTGTGGTTAGTTACTATGGATTCTTGGTTTTCAAAATGTGTGGCTTTATGGGTACATTTCTGACAAAGACCATATTGTTAAATAACATATTTTTTTTTAGATAAACACTTGAGGTGGCATGATAGTGTGTTCATAGTCATGCATACACATCTGCCACAGAGAAGTCTGAGTAAATATCAGTGAGCTTTATTTTTCAGTCATCTCTTCGTATGTCTTGGAGCAGATTTGTCAGATTTGTATGAATAGGGCTTTTTTAATAATGGGTTTTATGTAGAAGTTCAATCATTATTTTTATTTTGACAAAAAAAATCCTGCTTCTGTCTCCCCACACTCCAACGCTAATGCAGCTCTCTAAAGCCCAGTTTGCCTTCCTGCCCTTTGCTGTTTATTGCAGCAACACGTTTTCTAATAATCAGCGTGTAAAAAAGCCACTTCACACTCGTTACTGTCATGTTCCTATCTCATGCCCACGTCCTGGGGCTTTCACTGACTCTTCTCCCAATGGCCAGATTCTGCATGAAAAATCACATGCCTATTCAATAAAAAACAAGTTTAAAGTTAAAATTACCTTTTTGACAGTAGTCGCATTGCAGGGCCTTTAGACACAGTAAGACACAACTAGATATAACGAGAAAAACAATACTCAAGCAAATGGACGAACCATTCGTGGCATGTGCATTGCAAGGTGGCTTACTGAAGCGGGCAAGAAATGGCAGCACTAACCTGTGAGCCACTCCTTTGAGGGCAGCGAGAAATCTCAACTGAAAACAAGCCTTCTCTGTAAGTGCTTGCATAAGCAGGGCCTCTTTCTCAAACAAGAGCAAAGAGAGAAGATTTATTTCTCCGTCTTCAAATGTCTGACTAGTTTGTTCGAGGTTATGTGATAACCTTAAAAAAAAGTTGTATATTTTACAGTTTTTGTGACTTTTTATCCTGATTCTTATCTCTTTTTTTGTTAAGAACCATGAGTATTTAACTGGTTGGCAATGTAGTTTGGTGAAACAGAATTACAAATCAATATTCTCTCCTAAGGGATAATTTTCATATTTTTGTTTTTAATATCTTATGCAAACTGAATTATTGTTTTTAATGACCCATCATGTGCCAATAGCTCAATAGACTGTTTGGTGTGGTGCTATCAGAGTGAGTATAAAATGTCAAAATAACAATGAGGTTTAAGAGAAGTGGGTGCTTCGGTTCATGACTAGGAAGAGCCTCACCAATGAAAAGGGGCACCTGTTTCAGCTTCACTGAGGAGTTGATGTTAGTCTATCTATGGGAAAACACTTGGACTCAGACTGGAAAGACTGATCACAAAGGCTAGATCATGATTCAAACTTTCCAAGTGTTTTAAATTTTCATTAAGATGAGCTCAATATTAAAAAAAAAAAAAAAAAAGTGGAGGTGTTTGGTATTTAAAACTTGCTATTTGAAATTCTTGTTAGATGACCTAAAGGTTACAAATTTATAATTTTACATATCTGATTTATATTTGAAATCAGTGGCCAAGAGTAGCGCAGCATGTAAAATACTTTAAAAACACATTTTAATTGTAACTTAAATAGGAATTAGGGTAACGAATTACCCTTTTCTGTTGTGACATATAAAAAAGATAATCATTTTCACATTTGTTGGTGAGAAAAGGTAATAGTTTACTTTGCTTGTTCTCATATAGCTCTCATCACAAGAGCTAACAGTCAGTGAAACCTTACCTAGTGTGATTTTGTAATTTTTTTTTTTAGTTCATAATGTATCATGATGGCTCCTTAGAGTGAAACATCTTGGTTCTAGGAAATACTTTGTAATTTTACCTCATTCTATTTGTGAAAATGTAACAATTTAAAGATTAAATTTTCATAGGCAGTCAAATCAGATGAGCGACAAGTCCTAGATGAAAGGAAAATAATAAGTGCTTAGATAATCATAGCCAGGATATTGAATATTAAAGGAAGACTGTATTGTGGCATATAGCTTTCAGCATTAAGCTGGGGTAAAAACAGTATGAACATAAGGAAGAGAGTCAGTGTCAAAATGCAAACTGTGAGGAGAAATGCAGTGGTAGATTTGAATAACCTTGTGCCTTACGGTTCATATTTCTGATTCAATTTTGCACTTTCTTTAGCTCTGTGACGTTTTTGAGACAGCTTAGAGTTTTCGCTGGAGATGGAGATGAGGAATTTTCTAGGATCCCCTAGTATTGGTGTGACCAAAATTAGTATGTTCTTTTCTGTCACCCTGGGTTTTGTCAGGTGTAATAGAAATGCCAGCTGCTCCTTGTTGCTTGCTGAAATCCCTTTGTCTAGCTGGTTTGCTTGTTGAAATCCCTTTGTCTAGCTGGTTTGCTTGTCTTAGGTATGTGTAAAGATCTGGTTTGCACAAAACAAACAAACAAAAAAGCTCAAAGTAAGGAGTATGAAAACTGCTGAGAGTGAATCTGCATATCAGAACAAAATAGCAAGAAGCAATAGGAGAGTGTTGTGAATCAAAGGAGTATTTTGTAAATCTGTAGTTAGTTTTGTAAGGCCATGTCAGCCATCTTTATTGCTTGAAATATATAACACCACAACATTGTAAATTTCAAACTGTAGGAAGCGTTCCTGTGCAACCTGCTGTAAGGTGGCCCTGCTCTGGCAGGGGGGTTGGACTAGATGATCTCCAGAGGTCCCTTCCAACCCTATGATTCTGTGATTCTGTTGGGACTTTGAAATGTGGATATCACGCCTACTCTTAATGTTTCTGAAATGATGAATGTGGGTTATGAAAACAATTGAATTGGCTTAAAAAATATAAGATAAAGAAAATGAAATTAAAGCATGTTGGTGTTCATCAACTTTCTAGGGTATACAACTAGTATTTATTTTCCTGCTCTGCATATATGAGGGAAAGTGATACCGGTTTTCCTATAAAGAAATTTGATACTTGCTGGTAGGCAAAAGCGTCACTTTCACATGAAAGAATACATGGTTATGGCAGTCACTGTAAATGGCAGTATATCATTTGAATGCTGGGAAAACACAGACATTTTTGATAAATGCAAAGCTTCAGTGTCTTTCAAGCTAGGGAAAAAAAGAGTGACACAAAATTGCATGTTATTTTTTAAAATGTTTGCTCAGCTTTCAAGTTTGACTACTCAGGCTATTTAATGATATCACATCAACTGTCCATTTTTTAAAAAATAAAATCTGTCTTTTTGTTTGAGTGTTTGACGTGAATATGAGGCATTTGTGGTGAATTGTGGTTAAGAATTAAGCAACCCAAAGTTTGCAGATGTTTAATGGCAAGGATTTGTTTTGTCTGAAATGTACAGGATTTTAAACGCATGATGTCAGGTCACCCAATTTCAGAGCTCACAGAAATTTTAATTCTAGTTCAACTTGTAAACTTTCTTCCTATCCAATTTTTGTTTTGTGTAACTCATCTGATGCCACTGAAGTTATGTTAATATAAGTGCAAATTTTGTGCTCTTATTTGTGTTAAAAGCTTAAAGAAAACCCCACGTGGAGTCTAAACAGGAACAAACGAACAGAGAGTGGATCATTTTGTTTCAAGCTTATTTGTATAAGAGTGTATCCTTTATCAATTAATGCTTGCTAAAATCATGTTTTTGAAAAGTTGACAGAGTCTGTTCCCGGCTGTTAGATTTAATTTATCTCATCAAGGTGGGGAAAGTACTGTTCACCACAGAAATGGTCTTGGAGGTTTTTTTGCTGGTGAGTTTACAGAAGGGCAAAGGTGAAGGAGTGAGGACAAAATTCTTCTGCTAACGCAAGTATTTCCTGTAGACAGCAATTACATACAGGTCTGTGAACTTTAGTTAGCTACCCACAAGCATTTGAACTGTGAGCTCAACATAGTGTTTGTCTAACCTTCCTTTATTTCTGTGTTTCCAAGCTATCTGGTAGAGACTTCTCAAAATGAAATACTTTTCCTTTATAAGTGAAAGATCAAATAATGCAGTTATTTGACCATTTTCTCACCAGTTTACAGTCTGTTTGTCATAAGAGAGTTCATTAAGTAGGAAGCATACATAGGAGTTTTGCTTTTTCCTGATTTGTTCTGCAAGCTATGATTCTGGCTGTGCTATTAAAAGCTACTTTATATGTAGTTATTTTACAGTTGTTTTGTCAACTCATTGTTTGATGTCACATTGACTAGGAGTTCTCTGTTTGAACTTCATTTATGAGCTTATTTTGAGGTAATCATTATATTTTCTTTATTCTGTGGCTCTTACCCAAATGAAAGCATAGCTTAGTGCTTCCTCCAAGTATCATGGGTTTTTTCCTAAATAGTAATAGCATATAGTAATGATATGGAAAATCTATATAATAGCTAGTACTAATCTGGTATAATAAAGAAAAATGCTATTTCAAAGGAAAATCTGTTCTATTCAGTTGCAGGCAGAACACTATCTGGGGAGTTATTATCTGTTCTGTTGAGGTAATGGCACTTCTACTAAGGAATTCTGACGGATGGGATGGTGACCTTCCCTTTACTAGATTCTGGGGGTGCAGGCATTGTGGGTGCCGTAAGCCTTATTCCCTTATAACCCCCCAAGATACATCCATGGTTCCTTCTCTTGGAGAAACAAAACAGCTATTTTCTACTAGTACTTTCAAAAGTCACAAAGGAATTGAAAGAAAATGTGAAAGGGTAGTTTCTCTTACTCTGTACCAACTACCTAGGCATTCCTGAATGGAGAAGGTTGTAGCACCCAGAGCCTCTTCAAGCAAAATCTCCTACCCTGGCCTACTGATAGGTACTGCAGCTCTGAGATGCTCTGGTTTGGAATCCGGGGTGTCAAATGCATCCTGCGAATCCAGAGGAGTAGAGCAGGATTATTATTTTTTTCCTGACTGAACTCCCTGTCACTTCCCAATATGGTCAGACACAGCACACTATGCTAGGAAATTGTCTTTGATATTGTTAGATGTCATTGACTGACTGTGGTTTATCATCAAATAGGATTGTCCAAGAATGTCGGACTAGTATGATGGGAATGAGAAAACGAGTGGCATGAGCATGAAAGCTATGCCTCACAGTAACTAGAAGCGTGTGTACTGTGTTGAGACTAAACATGTCCAATGTTATGGAATTCTGAAAATTAAATTATTTCAAGTGTTTCCGGATCAGAGCAATGTTTGAAATAGCCCAGAAAATAGAGATGTAGAAAAAAATAATACTGGCTGGAAACCCACGGCGAGTTGATTTTTCAGAGATACTAAAAATGCACGCACCCTATGGAATTCTTTGAATACTGAGTACTTGTGTTATACAGGCCTTAAAATTACTGCCTTAGCTTTAATTTGTTCTATGCATCACATCGCATCTTTACCTTAAATGTAATGCTGTTCTATTTTCTCCTGAGAAGAAAATGGAGTTTGACTTGTATTTGCTGCCTTATTGTATCCTGCTATTTTCTGTTATGTTCATATGCACCCTTCTGTGCCAGCACACACGCTCACAAGTGCAATCAGTTTTCCCTCTCAGTCAGAAAGGGTTCTAAAACTGTGGTCTGTATTTAACCATCTCTTCAGTGCCTATAATAGGCAGTTACCCCCTTTTTTCCCCCAAAGACCTCGCATTAAGGCAATCGGCTGAATATTTCAGTGTCTCAGGATTAAATACATAGTAGGCTTTTTGTTTCACAGTTTTACTTCGTCCTGCTAAACTTTAGATTGCCACCTGGATTTATTCTATGTGATAAATATCAGCTGGCACTCCACTCCTTTTCACTGGCCACAGGCAGCTCTAGCCTGTCTCTTGCAGAACACCTCCTGTGGTACAGTAGCATCAGTCGTCATATCTGACAGCACTGCTCATATACTCTCTGTGGAAGGAAGGAGTAAGGGTGAGTTCAAAAGCATTTTGCAGGCATATGATTATCAAGTTCTAAAAAACTTTTAAAATAGAGTGTTTTATTTATTGAATTCTACGTTGGCCTTTTGTGAAGACCTTCTATAATTTTCAAATTATACTTTTGCTTGTAATTTTAATGGCCTGCTCTCAGCAAATATTTGATCTGTCAGCTATCTGGAGGAACACAGTGCATATTTCCTATTGCCTTACTTACTGATTTCCAGGGCCTTTGATGGGGAGAAAGGGGTTTAGACCTCTGACAGTGATGGACTTACAAAAGGGTATGTCTGGCCCACTGACTTTTAGAAGTAGTAATGTCACCCAATTTGAATGATAGGAATAAGTTAAAAAATAAATTATATCCAAATAAGGTAAATCCTTCTTTTCAGTTATTTTTTGCTTTAATGATTTTATAAAAAAACCCCAATACTTTTTCCTTTTGTCTAAAACTGTATGTCAAAAGAAAAATAGTGGTAGTTTATCTGTAGGGAAAGGGCGTAAGAAAAACGGAAGAAACTGGTAGTGATATCAGTATTCTTTTGGGCCTTGATGTGCAAATATTAAAAGAGCCTGAGATTTTGTCTCAGGTTAATACAAAACAAAGCAGACTGTACATAGCCTTGCTTTGCATTGATCATGGACGTATGCAGGTTTACACTGTCATATGTGGCATGCGTGGTTTCTGCGTACTTTTTTCACTCTACTAAGAAGAAAAAAAGGTCTGAGGCTCAGTTCTAAAACTCCCCAGTCATCTCTGGTTTAGGTTCTAACTCAAGTAGCAAAGTGAGACTAGAGCTAGTTGAAAAAACGCATGCTACTTATGAAAAAAATTATTAGAAAAAATCTGGGTTATTTCTCCAAAAAAAAAAAAGGTTTCCAAATTTTTAAATTGATCAAGAATAATGTTTTTGTTGCAGTTTTCAGAAGAATTTTCAAAATCAGACCTTTTATTTATGGGTTTTTTTAAAGTTTTTAAGATTTAAAAACATTCATTTTATGCCATCACATTTTGGAAGAGAATTTTCATTTTTGTTCTACTCCTTTTGAAATGTCTTCCTCTTCAAACATCCTCAGCTTTTGTGCTTTCAGAAATTTCTTGGTGGAAATAATTTTAAAGAACTGGTAGGAAAAGATATTCTTGGGCAATTATTAAAAGAGTGAAAAAGAGAAGAGGAAAAAAGAAGCAAAAATCCACTAACCCAAACAGACAAAATCCAAAGACTTACGGTCAATGAACTTCAAGAGGTAATACACTTGAAGGTCTAGCTCAATAAGTACTTCCAGAAGGATTGCAATTATTTGTATTGCAACTCTGAAAATAAAGTCGGCAAACCTTGAAACATTTAGGCTAGGTTTCATCTCACCTAACTTAGGCTGCCTAGTGGTTATGTGACTGCTATGAGAAAATCATCTGGGTAATGGAAGGAGATGACAGATAGTAATTTATTCCACATGTATTGTTTGCTGAAGTTATACAAGATTAATCCATTAATATTTTGGGTTTATGTATGTTATTTTCATACCAGCAGCCATAGCTGAATCTCAACGTAAGAATCTCAACATAATTTTTCATATTAAGTCCAACATTTATTTTTTTAATATATCATAACAAAGCAGATAAACAGTTCTCAATAACAAAATAGTCAAGACAAAGTCAGTTAACCACTCTTGGATGCCTGTGAAGTTTGATCTCATTCAATAAACAAGCAGTTTATTTTCAATAGGTGGGCATGCAGTGGCTGTTGAAATCAAGTTAATAACTCTGCCTCATTTCACAGGAGTGGAGTTACCAGTAGGAAAATGAGGTTGGAGAGAAGGATGTCATGCCTCTACCCCACTCCAATTAATAATGCCAAATGCTGCAGGCATACTGTAATGTGATCCATTAGTGGCTTTGCAGTTCCCTCTCTCCAGTTCTGCTCCAGAAATAGATGCATTTCAGTTCTGTTCCAAAAAACAGGAATAATAATAATATTTGTAGAGGTGGGTAAAAGCTAGAATTTCACCAAAGGGAACGTGAGGCTTGCTGACTGTTGTCAGAGGATAAATTTGTGAAAAGGTTAAGACAGGTTGCAGAAACTTTTTAATAGGAGTTCTACAAAACTTCGAGATATTTTATTTTACCCAAAGAGTGCAATGTTTTAGTATGTTTCAGGCTTTAGCTTTTCAAGTCTCAGATTTGTAACTACATCTTGCACATGCTTAAAAAAAAGTCAAAACTGAAAAAGTGCCCATAGCAAGCATAACATTTGTCCTAGTAATGATGGCTTTGCAAGGCTTCGTAATCGAATATATTTAGCTGCATAACTAAATATTTTTATTTGAAACTTTGGAGAAGTATGTGTGGGGTTAAGAAGAGAGGAGGTAATTTGCCATGACCTATTTTCATTCCATTCCAATCAAAATTGCACCACTTAGCTGAGTACTAAAAAGGGATGCCTGAAGCACACTTGCGCTAAATCATCTGTTAATGTCAGGCCAAATTTATCTGGTCTACTGGCTTGTAAGTGGTGACAGCCCTCTTCAAGGGATACCTGTGTTCTGTACAGTCGTCAGAATCTTTTATGTGCTAGGATAGCAAAACCAGCCTGAAATACTGACAGTTGATGTGAAGAAACATCTCCAAAGACATAAGAACTAAGAGAATAACTGCAAGTACACATCTTTACCGTAACTAGCTCTGAAGTAATGGTAGTCTCTAATTCAGCCAAAAAATTGATGTTTTGGCACAAGAGATTAATTGGATTAATTGTTCTTCAAGTAAAATGAAATTACAAATTCTGTCATGGTGTCAAAGAAACATAACTTCTCCAAATTTCATGGTATTGCAACAAAATTTGGCTTCTGAGCAAGTATCACAAACAGTTAATTACTTGTCCCCTTTCCTTAGCCTGAAAATCTAAATAAGATGGAGCTTTCCCAAGGCCATTCTGATATGTTTTGATTTCTGTCTGGAACAAAAAAACCAAAGAATCTTTTTTTCTTAGCTTATTTTGATCCTTCTGTTGTCTCGTATAGTTTTGGTTCTGTGGCTCCCATGGAAGCCAGTAGGTAGGTCCAGAGTCCAGGCTTCAAAGATCCTGGTTTAGTAAAACATGCAAGTGTGTATATATATATAGGGCATAAAGGTCTAGTCTGCAAATGTGCCTTGTAACAGGGCACCTTTCAGCACAGCATTCTGGTAGCAGATGTCTTCCCACTTTTTCCCATCTCCTCTCTTCCTTTCCAATACACTGTCCAGCTGACAGAGCTGAGGTTTCAGAGCGAGAGGCTCTGCCTGTGTGGGAAGCCTGGGTGTCATGGGCTGTGGCCACGAGCAGCTGAGTGAAATACACTCAAAACAGGGGCTTGACAGGTCTGTCACAGCTATGGCGTATTGTGCATTTACAGTTTAGCACTGTTGCTGTGTTTAGCACTGTTGCTCTAGCGCTCCGTGTGCCAAATGAAGTCATTAGCACATTTGAGATCTATCAACCATCTGTGCCTGGTATCTGTTCATCTTTGAGTGGGAAAGAGCTTTCGGTGCAGAGCTACAGTGGGATGTACTGGTCCTAGAAAGTCTCTGGGGTATGTCTTGGTCATCTAAATTAGTGTGCCCCTTGCATAGCATTTACTACCAACTCCTTTCTCCTGGATAATGTTTGAGTCTCTTGAGAAGCCTGTTAACATGAGAACTGGTTACAGCATCTTGTGTTAAATATTTGCCAATGACCAGGAATACCCAGACAGCTTTGGTGTGAATGAGAAAGTTAATAATCCATGAAGGTTTTTTTATACCTTTAGTTTTCGTTACATTGGGTTCATAAATTAGGGAAAAAAAGTGTTAGTTATGGCTTTCTTCCTAGTGGTGGGTTAGAATACACCAGCTGTGTCACATCATTTACAGAGATGGCTGGAGTCGTTGTGTATCAAAGCTGAAAATTATATTGACCCTATCAGTGCAATATTCCTTTTGGTAGTCCTTCTGACGAGGGTTTCTTTTGCATATTGTAAGAGCTGCCTCACTGTGTTGCAATAACATACAGGAACACGTGGAGATAAAATGATTGATTATTAGTCCTGGTGTTTGTAATTTGATCTGTGCCGCAAGTGTTAGACAATAATGATTTATTTTCTTTCCCTTATTCCCTTATTGACATTTTTCATTGTCTTAGTGAACGAAATTCCAAATCTGCTATCAAGTCTGAGTCTGCTTTATTTAACACAAATGCAAATCCATAGTATAAAGCAATATGAATGAGGTCTGAACTGAAAGCAAATTCAACTCCGTATATTGCCAAACTGAAGCCTTCGAACCCTGTCAAATTCAAACACAAATCTTCATGGCTGTCCACTAGACTGTGGGTCTGGCACGGACAGAGATTGCTCAGACAGTAGCTGCAGACGTCTTGAGAACAGAGACCTCCTTACGGGGTAAATTTACTGAGTTTTCATATGTCACTCAGAGGAAATAAAATTTAACAGATCACAGTAATTTTTGTTTCCTGATAAAGTGTGCCTGAGAAAAATGGTCAGTCAGTAAAGGTGGTTTACTGTCTGTGTGTTTAGCAGTCTGGGAAAGATTATGTCTCCTACTTGGGTTACTTTTCTGCAGATGTTTACCTCTAAACCATGTGCAGCCTCTCAAAAGAACAAATCTTTTTATTTAATTCAACCAGTTTATATAATGTTGTTTGTTTTTTGCAATAGCAGTTCCTTTGACTTAAACTTACAGGACTTATTGCAACGGAGCCAAGTCAAACACCAAGAATTGATTCTTTAAATTTTTAGTGAACTGTATGGCCAATCAGGCTATGATGATAAGCCCTGAGAGCTCTAGGATATTCCTAAGTAAGTTTTGCATTGTGGAGGTTTGAAAAGTCTGTGACTCCCCTGAGAATTTTCCCTAGGTTCTCATGCTGAGAGGTGTATTATTTCAGAAATTTTAGAAATGACAAGGAATTCGACTTCGCAACTTTGAAGTTCTGAAATGTGTGGGCATTTTTCCTTATTTGTGGGGATAGCAAACTCTCCGAGTACTCTGTTCTGTCTCTGCATGTGGATATGCAGTTTTAGTGCTGTGTAGCTGGATAGAGAAGAATTTTTAGAGGAATCAGAAGGGACAAGTTGAACAACAGCACAAATTAAATAACTGAGATAAATGATTCTGCAGGATTTAAGATGACAAGGACCATGCCTTTGTAAGGAAGAACCCATTTCTTGAACTGCCAGATTGCCAAGAATTGTTTATTCTTTCTTATTTTAAAATCTGGGATCACACAGAATCAGAACCTGACTGTAGTATAAGGAATAAGGTCAGTCAGTTAAGGCAGAAAAAAGACAACGCAAGGTGACCATGAAACCTTTAAGAAATATTGTAATGATTAAGAAAGACATTGTTTGTTTTGCCTTGTTGTTTTGGTTTGGTTTCTTTGTAGTTGTTGTATTTTCCCCTGGAGATGCAGTTAGTTAACTTCCAATCCCAGTAGGTTTTGATCTGTAAATGATTGCCTCAGGAACAAGGAGCTTACCTGTGCTCTCCTGAAGCAGTGTTAGATACTCCAGATTTAGCTGTTATTTGAGCTACACATAAATGTCTGTGAATCCTGGGAAGCTAGGAAAATGGATTTTTCTTCAGGTGTTCTGTAGAAGAAATGCCTTCCTTTTGTTTCTTGGGAGGTGCAGTCTACAACAACTCTTGTGGTGGACTTCTGGATTGAAATCTCAGAACTCCCTTTGGTAGGACTGATCTTTAACTTTGAGATATAAAACCTTTTAGAAGTTTATATAAATAGAAATGTAGAGGAGATTCATTAGATTTTTTGAGACTTTGTAATAAATCTATAAAGAAAGCAACCAACCATCCCCATCCTCAGCTGGCAGACTATGGAGATTTCATATTTGTTACCTGTTACCAGCTGCTAACTGTCCGTGAAGGATAGTCATTGTATCAGAATTTCGCACACTGTAAATGATGAGATCTTCCTCTCACAACCACCATCTCAATTCCTCTTTCTCCACGTGCTGAGGACAGAAAGCAGCCATAACAAAGGTTACTGTCTCATGCACACCACTTTGTATGTGCATCACTGTTTTTTTCATACTCAAGTTTAAAAGGGGGGAAAGATTGTTTTCTAAGGGTTTAATCAAACCTTGGAGCACCTGAAACTTCCTATGCCTCTGGTAGGATTGTGTGCAAAATCATGTAGCTCAATAATCATGGGACCGGTTAAACTTCTGCCTGTGTTTATGTACTTAAATAGCTTTTTAGATCTGGGCCTGTATACTTCAGATTCCCACTCTCATATTTGAAATGGCAAATAATTAGAAATTAGGTGGTATTTCACTACCTCACTGGGATATTGAGATGCAACTGCATACTGTGAAAATACCTCAAACAGAGAGGTTAAAAAGTGCCTCACAGCAAACTACTCTTGAAAGAAGCTCTTGATGTCTGAATCTCAGAGCATCCATTCATCGCACATTCTTCTTCACATATATCCTGGTATAAAAAGCTAATGCAAGTTTATGAAAAGGAAAAGATAAAACTATTGTGACTTCTGTGTGTAAAACTTTTCACATAATAGAATACATACCTTTAATAGAAAATGATGAAACAGTCCCTGTAACTCTACAATGATTAAAATTCAATATCGTTAATGTAAACAGTTTTATGGTAATAAAAGGAGATTTGCAAGGAAGAGGGACTCATTTAGTTCTGAGATGTTTGACCTCTGCTACTTCATAATCCGTGAGAGAGAGCTAAGGTCCACGTAAGCTGGCTTTCTTTCTCTTTTACCTGAAAGGCATTATTTTTTCAATAAATACCAAAATCAAGTCAATATTTTTAGAACCAGGATAATTGCAACTTTAAATGGACTAATCTTTGCTCAGAAGTTGTCTGACACTTTATATCCAATGCCAGCAGGAAAGAAATAATTAAGATGTATGCTTTTGGTAACTGATCAGGAACATTTGAATGGGTTACATAAATAATAGACTAATCAAAGTATTGTCTAACCATTTAAAAAAACCACATGCCCTACTGCATGTACATTTATTTAAATTAACATTGCTGTCAGAATTTATGAGAACTTTTGAAAGAGGATTTCATTTTCACCTTATGGTTAATGCTCTCATAAATAATAATTTGTCAATTTATAAGATATACTATTAAATTGTTCAATGTACCTCTTTAAATTAGAGGTGTGCATTTACTGTTCTGGGCAATTACTCTATGGATAAAATTGCAACTTTCAAATATCATTTTCATGTCTGCCAAATCTTACTCTAACTCATTTTCTGTTCTAACGAGAATTAATGGTATTAGTAATCTAATGTTATACATAAGAGACCTGGGACTTTTCCTGTACATGCAGCATTGTGCAGTGTTTTGCTACATAAAATATTTTATTAGTATGTCCTTGATAACTGACCAACAGATTATCTAAAAAATAAAAAGAAAATACAAAACCAGCTGTTAAAAAAGAACCAGATATTTTAAAAATACATTAGGAATTGGGTCCTTGTTCTTGTTTAAGCCCATGAAAATGATATTTGCTTATCATTCAAAGTGCTGATCTCTCCTGGAGTTGAATAGCAAGAAACTTCAGCCTGATAGTTTGGGGTAGTGCTATGTCTACCTGCAGGCAACTTCCATTCTTCTCCACTCTTTTCTTAAACCACTTTAGCTTGGTATGATTGTATGAGGGAAGAATGCTCTATCAAGCTGAATAATTGAGGTTAAATGAAAGGTTATGTTTCTCTTGCACGGCTTTTTTTGTGGGATCTTTCACATGCAAACCAAAATACCCATAATATGAAAGATACACTGTTGCCCAGTCTTTGTATTTATTTATGCCGTTATCAGCCTACCATAGTCAAGGCTGTTATTTACTTCAAAACTGTCCCATATATATTCTTTGGGCTCCAGCAGTGCTCATTAAAAGGTGGTGTGACAGCCTGGCATCAGCAGAGTCCCCGCGTGGAAGCTGTTACTCTTCTCATCAGAAGACACTGTCATCTGCTGTGTTGTCTCTGGGCTGATCTTTTCAGGCTCTGTGTAGGGTGGCTTTTTTTTTTCCCCTCTGGACAGGAAAGTAGGGCCTCTGCGTGTGTTTAACCCCACATTTTTGCAGGATACTAATATTTCTGCTTTTAATTGACTGCAGTTTTACAGGAGAGTGTGTCCCAGATGTGATTGCTCTAAAATGAAAAAGCACCAGTGTTGGGCTTGAATGTTTCCCATCCAATTACCAATTGCCCCTTCATTTTATTTTGAAAGTTTTTTTTCACTTGAGTATGAGGTTTCCAAATGATTCTGGTAATCCTGGATTTTTTCCCTTGTTTTTACAGGTGACCTGTAACTGTTTCACCATCAGTAATGGAGAGATGCAGGATGTTGGTGTTGGCCTGTATCCCAGGTACTGTGGACACTGTTTCATTCATAGGGAAAGTCTATGTTAGTTTGTTGGGGTTTTTTTCCTTTTTTCCTAGGAAGCTGCAAGGGCCATCAGAGTAACAGGTAACATGTCTAAGCAAGAAACTGGGAAATGCAAATAAATTAAAGGAGAAAAAAAAAAAATGGTCAAGTTGAAAACGTTCTTAATAGTCCTGATTACAGAGGTAAAACAGTTTAAATAAGATACATCTTTATATTTTATTTTTATGGAGGTGGTAGTCTTTTCTAAGTAGGAATAAATGCTGACATCAAAAATGTGTGACTGGGACTATTAAAAGGAAACCTGTTCAGCTTTACTTTAGAATACAGATATTTTGCAGCTGAGAGCCTTCGGAACTGGCAATTAAAGAAAAAGATTGTACACGTTTATTAGTAAATTACCATAATTAAGAAACCAGTATGGTGAAAAGATAAACCCCCTAAGAGATTGATCTTAATGTTTTAATTTCTTATTTGTATTAGGTAAGAAGTACGTACCAGGGAAGGTTTTGCCTTCATAGAATTAGTTACCTGTAATTATTAATGTGGAAAATTAATATGTATAGTTTAAAATTATATTTTTCCATCTCAAATTTTTGTTAATGCACTGTTGAACTGTGTTGTCAATACCTCAGTGGGCCTGTCAGTGTTGTTTCTTTTTCTACTAATGTCGCACATGTAAGATTTGACTGAGGATATTTAATATCTTCAGGCCTGCCTTGTGGTAAAGATAAGGGAAAGGTGGTTAGGGGGACATCAGAATTAGTGTTATGAAAAGTGCAGAACAGGCATTTAATTTCATAGTGGAATGGAAACAAATCCTTTCACATACTTGGAAAAAATGGAACATTAATTTGAAGCATTATTATTAGTGAAATGGTTTTGCTTAAAAAAGCCCCTGACTGTGAAGAAAGAGGCTATCTGTGTTCTGTGATAGTGCGCTGCCAGGGGATGCAAGAGACTTTTTCCCAAGTCAGTTCAAAGCAGTTTGAGTTTTGCTGTAGTGAATCACTCTGAGCTGGGAAAATCGTAAACTTCAATCTGTGGTTCCTGAATCCTAGGCAAATGCCTTTCCAGATTGATTCGTATGCTTCCAGATGAATTTGACATCGAGCCCACCAGTGTTTCCATAAGATGAAATTTGATTAAAATTGCTTTGTTTAGTCTCATTAAGAGGTTGGATATTTCCACATGGCTTGATAGCTTCAGCATCCTAATATATTTGAAAACCGATAAAATGCTCTGGTCCTTCTCTGCACCACCTTACCAGCAGCTTTGTGATAATGCCCAGTGATCTCACAAGAAGTGAAATGGATATTCTCTCCCAGTGTACATTACTGGGGTCATGTGGAGATTAGCCCAGAAGGGATATCAAAAGAATCAGGCTCCTGTTGATAGCTTCTTCAAGAATTTGGTGCAGGACTCCACCCCTCAGCAACATCCTCTATTTTGCCAACAGCAGTTGGGATTTTGAATTGCTGAATCAGGCAGACAAGGAAAGCAACAATAGGCAGCCAGGAGCTAAATAAACCAAAAATTCTTCTTCCAGCTTAATGATGCCAGAATTGTTTTTTCAGTGGGTCATTCCCATAGGGGAAGAACCATCAGCCCCACGTCTGCTACGGGACTGATGTTGGCCTGGCAAAGTTGGTTGGTTCTCAGCTAATGAAACATGGGACTCAAAAGTATATTGTGGATGTTGTTGATGTTGTTCTTAACAGTCGTCTTCAAATAAGAGGGAAGGGCATGTCTGTGTCAGGAGATCCGCCTGTGTGTTTTGCTCGTGGGGGTGGCAGCAGCTCCCCAGTGAGCTGTGCTGCTTTAGCTGTCACATGCCACAAGAACACAGGCTAAACCAAAACACACGTAAATCAGAGGCAATGGCTGTATCTCTTCTTTCAACTCTATACACCAAGTACTTCAGTTTTGGGACATAGTATACTCCATTTTCTACCTGATGTGAAACACTGGTTGATTGCTTGCCCCTTTAGCTGCAGTTCCATTGACAGTCAGGGTAAGAAATAAGGTAAGTGCCCTGAATCTGAGCAGAAGCGGCAGAAATAAAACACAGACCCAAGCTACTGAGCTTTTGCTCAGAACTGTCCGGGTTGCCTTATTCCCCACTTGCCTGCTTTGCCCTCTCCCCTGAGTTAGGCCTCTTGGAGAGTCGCTCAGAGACCATCAACTCCCCCTGCCCTGAGTGCACAGAAGGCAGAAACACATGATGAGACACAGGCATGGCTCCTATTAGCAATGAATATAAATCTTCTAAGTGTTAATTTTCTTCCCCTAACCAAGAGCAGCTGATTTACCAGGGATTTTATTTGTTTCGTAACTTAATTGCTTGATACTTCAGATGTAATCATGTTAGCTACCTTTAAATGATTAAAGGGGGATGGCATTGGAGGCTCCTCTGTAAAGTTCTTTCTCTTTCTCCCCCTCTACCACCCCTTACAGCATGTCTTTACTGAACCACAGCTGTGACCCAAACTGCGTGATCGTTTTTGAAGGATACCAGCTTTTACTTCACTCTGTCCGAGAGATCCAGATTGGTGAAGAGGTAATTAACTTGTCCTCCCTTCCATCACAGACACCTGCAACAATGACATCTCCCTAAATAAATTCCAGACTGCAGGGCCACCAGCTTAATATTTCGATGATATATTGATGCCACTTTCTAGCACATAGCTATCAGGGGGAAAATGATAAATAGAATCATCTCTTCACACTGCCTGGGCCCCATAATCATTACTTCTCATAAATCACTAGCAGTCTTGATAAATTCTTGTTCCTTCTTTCCTCCTCTAGGCACTTCATTTTGTTTGTATTTGAATGTCTTTACCCTGATGGAAACGCTTACAATATTTCTGGGTGGAATGCAGTGTTCGCTAAGTCATTGCAACAATAAGCATTTGTCAGGCTGCAACCAGCCTGTTATAGTAAACCTTTCATTGGCAGTGAAAGTAGGAAGACAAGGTTTGTTTTCTTGTCCATTTCACTAGAAAAGACTTCAAAATATGCCTTTCAAGAGATTTCTGATTTGATCTAAGGTATTCTCAGCTTTGTTTTTATGGCGGCATTTGTATTACTTTGAAAATAATAATTTGTGGCTAAGTACCCATTTCAAAGTAAATGTCTTTTGTAGCAATACAATATTGAATTTTTATTGCTATATAAGGTCTGCAAAGACGTGTGTATATATGCATCTTTACACACACCAATGACCTATGTAGTCTTAGCATTTGGTCATTTCAAAATCATGACCTAATGTAAATACAGTTCATGCCTGTAATTCAAACTCTGGGAAGAACAGGGGCATATGTATACTAATTTAAAGTAGTATCTCTTTTCCTCCCTATCAGGTGTTTCTTTTTTAATGTATCCTTTCTCTAAGATAGAAGTCTATCAAAATAAGTAAATAGTAAAATATTTTTTTAGGCAAAATATTGTGGAGAACCACAGAAGTGTTTTTGCATACTTACGTTTTTGCCAAAAGAAGTCTTTTAGGTTGCCATATACTTTTGTGGAGCTACTAAGTATAGGCATCATTCTGGCTGGCATTCTTGTTCAAGCCAAATTATACATGCTTTTTTTGCATTTCATCCATATATTGTAACTTTTCTCTTGGCTTCTCAATTCACCAAGATGAATTATTTATTTAAAAATGCAGGAGATTTTAATGTCTCCCCAGGATACATTTGGGTTAATTATTAGAGTTCTAAATTCTGAAGCTATCTTATTTTTATGTATGTGGATATGTTTTTCCAAGTAAATTTTATAAAGCGATTCCTTGTAACAAGGAGTTTTTACAGGCCTTGAGTGGCCCTGGATGGTTCTGGAGTGAGAAGTGAAGTAGAATTCCCTTGCAGGCATTGACCACCATGCAGACTGTGCTACAGCTGTGAAGCTGTGACCCAAATTTTAGACTTAGTGTTAGTGGTCTGTAACGCAGTCGTGTGAATATGGGCTTTAAAATGACTGCATCTTATGTGGGCATGTTGTATTTTCTCAAAAACTTTGTCTCCAAGGAAGCAGTAAAATAGTATAACTTTTCCAAAGCACTCCATTTCTGTTTTCTTTGTTGGAACTATTGCTTCTGGTTTTGGTACTGAATGGAAAACTTGCCTTAAGGAACATGTAAGCTTTTTTATATATATATATACACATATGTATATGCTGCATTAAAGCAGGTGCCCTCTTAACTTACTGGAAATAAAGGTCTCAGTCTGAGGTACATACTTCTTTAAATAAGGATTTGTCTAAGGGACAAAATGGGTATAAGTGAGAAAGTCAAGACACAAGGTAAGTATTGGTTTAGATCTGTTATGGGAAGAGGAAGGAAAAGAAAATTATTATAAGGGTATGTACAAGTCATCAATTTAATATTATTTTCAACACCCAATTACTTTTCCTCTTACACAACTGCTACCATTTTTCATTTTGTGTTCTGCATGGTAGCTTTGGTATAACTTCTTTCTACACTGCCTTACTGCATGCTCGCAGCAGGGTGAGCTCAGTCTTCTTCATAGCCATGTATTGAATTTACACACCTATATACATGAAAATACATTACCTGTTATGAGCTGACTTTCTACTTGTTTTACTGAGGTCATGATCTGAGCTAATGGGAGAGAAAATCTGTGTTAGGAAGGAATCTGATTGGATTTTCTGAATAAATCAAGTGCTCCGAGGTGGTAAGATGAACATTGTTTCAAGTCATGAGGCAACAAGAAAACTTCACAGAATCACAGAATGGTGATTCAATAATTATAAGCAGTAGAAAACTTGCCTTACTAGAATCCTTTTCAAACTTACACTAGATGTAGTCAGAATGAGACCCCCTATGTAATAATTAATAGAAAGTAAATAAGCACTAAGATTTATTAGAAATGAGAAGCTAAGTAGCAAGTCAAGCTCAGATTAGTAGAAGACAACTCTGTCTTTACTATCCATACAGGAAGAAACTTGATAGGGCTTCTGGACCCATGCCAGGAAAATATCAACCACTGCAATATAATGTGTTCACTAGGCCAGTGAGAAGTAAAAATATTTTTGTGCATTTGTAGTGCTTTCTGTCAGAGGATACTACAACAGTTTACTCATGTTAAGGAGTTGTTGACCACCTATAATCCCAGGGAGTGACTGTAGAGACACAGGTACTTGAGGTGACTGACAGCTGTGGTCGTCTCACAATTATATAAAAAGGGAGGCAGCAGTAGACCTGATTTGTGTTTTAAATCAGACAACAAGATATTTTTACGTTGGATGAAGCTGCTGCAGTGTGATGCAGATTTATGCAGGAATAACATTTATGCCCCAACCACACTTTAGAGTTCTCATGCTATACACAGTAATTATGTTTATCAAGTCAGTGATGAAAAGCATGCAAGATTGAGAACCTCAAAAAGTTTTTTATGTCCTGATAGAATTTGTTTCAGTTCAGTTTTAGTCTCATATCTAAGCAGATTTGTTGGTTCTGCATGTTTTTGACAGGAAGGGATGTGGCATTTAGTGTTTTTTAATTTAATTTTGGTTTGGGCTTTTAAATTTGTTCAAATCCGAAGGACAAAATGTATCTCAGGCAGTAGAAAATAAGGATAGAAAATATTTGCCTAAATCTTTATAAAATGAAAGTGCTAGATTTTATAGTGCTGTACATTTGGAAAACTAATCACTCCTAAAATCATATGCAAAAATTTTAGCCATCCAGGCCTTTTTTGTAGCAAAGACAGTGTTGCCAGTCCTGAAGTACTAAGAAATCATGAGTCATAATGTTACCTTTTTGTAGGCATTGAAAGAAGGGATTCAGTCATGTATAATTGCATGATTTCACAAGTTGAAGCTTTAAGAAAACAATGTGTATTGCAGGAATCATAATAAAATACTGAGAGACGGCAAGATGGAGAAGTGCCTGGTCCTTAAATTTTGCTTCGGAAACCAAAATTTCATCTTTATCTTTAGGTGTATTTTTTGGGTTTTATCCTAATGTGGTTGTATGGAATTGCATGATCTTTGAGGGTAGAAAATTACCATTTAAAACAAAAACACACTATTGTTCCTATTGGCTTTGGCCAATGAATGCTTTAGTTGATGTTCAAAATAAAAGCTTCCATTTCTGTCATTATATAACTTATTTGTCTGTTTAAATAACATTTATAAACCTCTTTAAATGTAGAATTTTTAAAGTGAAAATTTGGCTCTGTGTGCTGGGTTGAGGCTGGCTGGACACCAAATCCCACCAAATCTGCTCTATCACTCCCCTCCTCAACTGGACAGTGGAGAGAAAATATAACAAAAGGCTCACGGGTCAAGATAAGAACAGGCAGAGATCATTCATCAGTTACTGTCACAGGCAAAACAGGCTCGACTTGGGGAAAACGGTTTAATTTATCACCAATCAAAACAGAGTAGGGTAATGAGAAAATTAACACTAAATCTTAAAACATCTTCCCCCCACCCTTCCCTTCTTCCCAGGCTTGATTTACTCCTGATTTCTCTACCTCCTTCTCCCCACAGTGGTGCAGGGGGATGGGGAGTGGGGATTGCAGTCAGTTCATCACACATTGTTTCTGCCACTTCTTGCTCCTCAGGGGGAGGACTCCTCACACTCTTCCCCTGCTCCAGCATGGGATCCTCCCAGGGGAGACAGTCCTCCATGACCTTCTCCAACATGAGTTCTTCCCATGGGCAGCAGTTCTTCACAAACTGCTGCAGCGTGGGCCTTTCCATGGGGTGCAGTCCTTCAGGAGCAGACTGCTCCAGCATGGGTCCCCCACAGGGTCACAAGTCCTGCCAGCAAACCTGCTCCAGCATGGGCTCCTCTTTCCACAGGTCCTGCCAGGAGCAGGCTTACCCCAGCACAGGCTTACTCTGGGGTCACAGCTTCCTTTGGGTGCATCCAGCTGCTGTGGTTGCCCGTTCCTCCACAGGCTGCAGGTGGATATCTGCTCTGACATTAACCTCCATGCACAGCAACTTCTTTTCCCCTTCTTACGTATGTTATCCCAGAAACGCTACCCCCGTTGCTGATGGGCTTGGCCTTTGCCAGCAGTGGGTCTGTCTTGGAGCCAGCTGACACCGGCTCCATCATACACAGGGAAAGCTTCTAACAGCTTCTCACAGAAGCCACCCCTGTAGCTCCTCCCCTGCTACCACAACCTTGTCAACCTTGTCACACAAACCTGTTGCACTCTGATAGGAAACTTCCTTCCAGCTTCGTAGCCTTCCTTTTTTTTTTAATTCTTTTTTTCTCCTTACTCTGTTATAATTCGCATAAGGAGGTATGATTCTATCCTAATACCCCAACGTCTAGCGCTTAACCATCTGCTAATCATCACCACTGATGTTAAGTGTTTTCTGTCCTGCAACTGGTATAAAGGGAATGGAATAGATAGGGAAAAGAGGAGAGGACAAAAAAAGTGAAAGGAAGACCAGGTTTGGAAGCAACCATTGATCTCCATGCATAGGCTGGGGGTGGAGGTGTCTAGAAAGTGTCTCAAGGGTCTCTTAACATTTTGTAGACTCTACTCTCTACCAGTTTTTTGGGCATAATTGAATCTAATAGCAGGAAGAAAGAAAAAATAGATTTTTGTGGGCATTTTATTCTATATGTCCTTACTTAAAAGACTACAGGACTTTCTGAAACTTGCTTCCAGCAGCTCAAAACTAATTATAACACTATTTTGCTCCTCAAGATAATATGAGTTGTAGTGCTGACTATCACAGCTTTTGTAACTGTAGGTGATATTACTTTGACAGTATGCAAAGATTTCCTTTTCTTGCACTTTCTTCCTTTCAAAAATGAAATTTAAGTATTGCAAAGAAAGGTAAGATATGGGAAGGATTATAAGAAAGCAAAAATTATTCACCTAGAGATCACCAGAGCTCCTTTAGTGATAAGGCAGCCTATCAGCTAATTTACTTTCTCAAAAAGACAAGCAGCCTGCTCTGAAGAGGTCTTCATCATTTCCCTACCCTTTGTAACCACATTAAACAGGATCAAGATGTGTGCTATAATTTCAATTGACTTTTTGTTAATTAATTAGTGTTTTGCAGCCAGACATGAGCTCGTTTTGCCTGTTCTCCAATCAGAAGTTGTGTAGGTGTGGTTAGTTCAGTGCATAGCTCAAATCTATTAGTCCTGCTGAGAGACAGCATGTATTAGCTGAGGTCCAGTTCCGCTCCAGAAATTGGTGCCTGACTTCTCATCAGCTTCAGAGTTCAGTTAGAGCAAATTTGTATCTTTCGGCACAAAGTCACATAACAAACCATACTTTTACAGAGCAACTAATTTTTAAAATTAATACGAAATACAAATCATAATTTCAGATGACCAGCAATGAAATCTGTTTGTGATAGATTTCAAACAAGATATGTAGTATTTCTGTTGTTACAGTTCTGTGAGGAGAAGTTTTATGTCTGTGGTTTTGACATATTACCTTTTGTTGCATTACATTTTTTTAAATTAATTTTTTCCTTGAGTTAGAAGGCATTTTCATCATACATGCTAAAACAGAAAGAGCACAGGCTGTTCACTTATATAACGCTGTCTCAGGGACAGATTTTTGTACACACCCCTCCCTAAGACCAGTGATTGCAAAAACAAGAAGACTTGCTTTTTTCTACTGCTGTTTGCATTAAAATAATTGATTTTAAAGTTCTACTGAAACCTCTGTCTAGAAATTTTGTAGCTGATTGCCTGTTGAAAAAAAAAAAAAAAAGCCACAACAAATTAAGTCCATTGCAGCATGTCAGTACTGGAAAATTGTGTCCACCTCATTTGGCAGATGAGGAACATGAAAACTAAGCACCATACCCATAGTTAAAGAATTTCTGTGTCAGAGAGAGAAGCAGGGCTCAGACAGTGCTGCATTTTTAAGGAGAAAGTCTTGATAGTCACTAAGTCTCATGGCTGTTAAATAATTCCCTGCCTTCATAAATGTTATTTAATATATATTCTCCAGTTCGGGGGAAAAGATTTACTGCATTCTTTATAAGCGATGCAATAAAGAGGCAAGCTTTGGTCAGCTGTAATAATGTTTTAATTAATACCATACATCCCACATGTGAATACCATTAAGACAACCATTGATAAATGGGCATATTTCCTAAATATGTACAAGTTAAATGAGCCTTGCATCTAATGAAAGGATCCAAAATTAAAGCAAGTGTAGGAGAGAGACTTGAATACAGAATTTTTATGTTTAAACTATTAAATTATTAGTGTAGACTTAGTCACCATTAGGTTGGTCATGCTTCTAAATATTCTAATTACATTTTCCCACTCAGTCTGCCAGCTACAAACATTTTTGCACTTACGGATTTCTGCTGGCAGGAGTGGGAATTCGGACTTGGGCCTCTGACAGCAAGCAAAGCCCTAAGTTGTTAAAACATTAAAAGGAGGTATCAATGTGACGAAGGCTCTTGTCCTCCTCTTCTGCCTAGTCATATGCTCTAAACCAGAGCAGGTTATTACCTGACTGTTAATATCCACAACTGTTTGTTAACCTCTGAAACAGAAATTACTGGTTTCAAACTTGTTTCTGCTTCCAAGGTTTCTGCAACATGAATGAAAATTAAAAAAAAAGAAAACAAACGAAAAATGAAGAGAGAAAGGGATGAAGCCTGTAGGCTGAAGATAGGTAAAGCACGTTTGATGTTGGCTATGGGTTTGTTTTGCAGTCATGTAACTGAACGCTGCCTAATGATGGATTCAACAATAATGATTTAAACCATTGTCTTACGTATTTTGGCAGACAATGGAATAATCTCACATTCATGATTTTGTCCCAGAAGATTCCTACAGTCTTGCACTGTGCCTGAACTTGCTAAATCCCTTTTGCTGATGGATGCCACTCGAACCTAAAGCCCAGTAGGACATGGTCAGAACCAGTGATGTTTATGCAGAGGATAAGAGAGAGGGAAAAATCCAGTGTGTGGAATGGTTTTGACAGAAAACACTTGTGAGTTGGAAGGAAACATGAATATCAGAGACTTGAGATGGGAGAGGAAAATTTGGCTTGGAATGACTGAAGGATGAGGTTAGGATTACAGCTTGACTGAACTGCTTTGTGGGAAGGAAGGGAGACAGATCTTCCTTACAACACCAGGGAGGATGCAGACTAGGACTAGCTGGGGAAAGAAATGAGGACAAAATTGGTGGGGTCACTGAAGATGATTGAGAAACCAGAGCGGGGCAAAAAGGACTGTTAATTTGGGAGACTAAGAGTGTTGGCGATCAAATACGGGGAAAAGGTGTAAAATGAGGCATGCAGGGGAGGCAGAAGGGCAGATCTGGGACTGGCAGGGTGAAGGAATCAGCCATCGTACCAAGAATGGCGATGTAAGGAGCTAGAACTGGGGGCTGGAAACCAGGTTTAGATAACCAAGTGTGGAGAATGAGACTGGAAAATGATACTCATGTCCAGAGGCGGAGAAGAGAGAGAATAAGAGGGACAGATTGGAGAGAATAGATCAGAAGAGACCAAGCTTGGGTAAAAGAGTGGAAAAGAACCAGGCAAACCCATTTCCATCCATTCACTGCAGAAAGCTCAGACAGAAGGGTACAGCTCCTGTGTAAGTGTAGTACAGACTGTTCTACTCCATTAGTGGTGAAACTAATCCACTCTTGGCTCAGACATGCACAAGCTGGGACAGAACAACATTTTATATAGAATGCAAAACCTAACAAGGTTCTCACACTTTCTAACTTTTGATTATCTGTGGAACTTTAGTTTGTCTCTTTCATTAATTATACTATTAATCTTCAATTATGAGACCATATTTATTTTGTCTGCAGGCTTTCTGCTTATGATCATTTTAAATGCTTGACTTTGACATCTCAGTAATCTTCTTTTAATACAGTTCTCCTTCAGTATGTAATCAAATTACACTGTAGTAATAAATTTTAAAAAATGTAGACATTGTTTTAGTTGCTTGTTAATTGCTTGTTTAATTAGAATGTTCACTAATTTGCAAAATGCAGGTTCTGACAATAGATTTCATAGTCATTACTACAAATTGGTCAGGTTTTCCTGTAATTTATTTGAGTGGACTCTCATAATTTAACTGAGAACCATGTGAAAATTCTCCCAATTAGTTGAAGTGTCTAGGCTCAGGATGAAATAATGTGACCTGATTTTTTTAGCTCTGACCTCTCTGGAGTGTTTCAGAGTGTGCTGGGCATATAGTGTAATCACTCAATAGCATGTATGACTGCATGCTGGTCTGAGTTTGGCTGTTATTTTGTTGTATTATTTCCCTTATCATTAGTTTGTGCCTGTGCACTTAAAACATTTGAAGAACTCTACAAATGGTTAGCCCTGTAAAATTCCTTCTGGCAGGCGTCAGAGTGAACAAGCTACAGACTTCTCTGTGGTTCATTGGAATTCAGTCTATATGTAATGAGGAGTTGAAAATGGCACAAATATAAGCATTTTCTTTCATCATTTTAATAGATTTTCTTGTCAATAGTTTCAGCAACTTTGACTTCAATGCTTTTGTGCTTCCTTGGTCACAAAGGAAACACCGCAGACATACTGGAGATAGGTATGACATAAGAGGAGCTTTTCTCAGGCTCAAAAAGATTATTTACAAGAAAGTAGGGTCTTCCTTCAAAATTTTTGGAGACAGTTGGATGTTGTATAACTCTAGTGGTAAATATGCACTTAAGCTTTGGAGACAGAAAATGAGATTTCATGCACGTGGAATATAGATACTGAGCTTCTTCCCCCCCCCTCCCCCTTTCTTCTCTCTTTTTTCTTTTTCTTCAAAATTAGAATGAAAGGTTGAAACAGTGATAATTTGCAGGGGGGATGGGGGGCAGTGAGTGTGTGTGTGATTAATAATTTCAAACAATATTGAACTGAAAATGCCAAAAACTGTTCCTCTATGGAAACTATTTTTGGCCTTTTTTTTTTTGCTATTTGAAAAATTTGGCAATTTCTTCTAGGAAATAATTTGTTAAGATAAAATTTTATTTTATGCTGTAAAGTTGTTGTATCCAAAAATATTACCTTAACTATACATACACCAAATAAGGAGGGTTTTTTAAATATACCAACTCTGGTTTTGTATGTACTGCACACAGCTCACCATCAGCTATATTGAATCACTGATGCCCACCAGAGAACGCCAAAAGCAACTGATGCGCCAGTATTGCTTTGAATGTGACTGTCTTCTGTGCCAGAACCAAGAAAAGGTAGGTTGAGTGAAGAAATTCCTTGCCAGTGAAACAGAATTTTCCAAGGCCTGTCAGCAGCTTCCCTTCCTTTACGTAATACTTATCTTTTTGCTACTAACTGAATGGCCAGAATACTCTGGCAAATGACCTTTGCCCTCAGTGCTGTTTATATTGCTATGAAAGACAACCATGAAGGAAAGAAAAGCAGGAAATGTTGACAACAAGATAAGAATAATTTCTTGCTAAAACATGCATTGTTCATAAAGCTAGGAACCATTTTCAGTTCCAATATGTGGTTCAGATCATTTTGAGATTCAAGGATCTCTGAATATGAGAGTTAAAGTGACTTTAAGCTTAAAGGAAAGGATTTTTTTTTTTCTATTAGAAAGAATTATCTTGGAACTTTAACTAAAGCTACTTGTCTGATGCTACAGGAAGGCTGTGGTTATCCTCATAATAATTTTAAATTAATTCTGACAAACACCTGCATCAATAATTTTCAAGAACTACCAGATGTATTCAGCAATTGTTAGAGTGGTGAACCTCCTTGGATGACTGTAGTTTTTATGCTCTCTTTCACAAGTTCTTGAAGTAGCAGGTCGGTAGTTGTAGTAGATAAAATTTTGTTCAGCGTAACCTTTTTGCTAGGCTTCAACCTAGCTTGGTTTAATTATATTCTGGGTTGCTTCATATTTATACAGGCTGGACAGAATAATTTTGGCTCCAAGCCCACTGAGAGATCAAATGGAATATGCAAAATGAGGCTGGCTTCATAGCAGTCTCTCTAGTTATGTGTACACTTGCTCTTATTTTCACAAATGCCTGTTTTGCGTGCGCCACTTGCCATAGCTAAATGTCTTCCCAGTGTATTAGAAATGGTAAGAAAGGTATGATGAAAATGTGATTCCAAGGAGCATGGTACAATTCATGAAATAATTTCTGTACAGAAAAAAAACCAAAACCCACACAGCAAAGTTTAAACTCTGTGTTGAGTAGGACAGCTCTGTGTGTGTCCTTTTGTTTGAGCCAAAGTCCGGCCATTGCATACAACATGTATCCTTTAATTCATCAGTAAGCAGTTCAAAAAAAGGGAATGCAGAAAAGTTTCAGGCTTATGATGTAACGCTAAATTACTTCCTGTCCATGTGCAAAAGTTGTTGGCATGTTGTGCCTGATAAAGATTGCTGCAATGCTACTTGAAGGCAGTGAAGGAAAGACCTCTTTTTGCCTTTCTTTTAAAGATGATAACTCAAGTGCCGTGAAATCTTAGATTAGTTTTGGGGAACGGTATCCCTACAGATGCAGTGATGATTAAGAAAAATAATCAAGCTGAAGTGTCTTTAAGGATCGATTATCAGTTTTTGAAAGGGTAGACAAGCGGTGTAAAGACCATTCAGCATGTGGAATGTTTTAAGAAACAAGATCCACAGGCTGGAGTACACTTCACTGTAAGAGTCAACATACAACTTCAAAAAATATTGTAGTGAAATTATATGTGCATATATTGATGAAAACAATAGTCATACATAGGTTAAAAATAATTAATTTTTTCTCTTTGGAGTTTTTATCTGTGTTTTTAGTTCATCTTCTGCAGATCTTTTTTGCCCGTGGTCAAAATTCCCTGTGGGGATGATATTGCAAAATATTTGGAAAGCTCTTTGTGTCTGCATTCTGAAGTTCTGTAGTTTCCTCATTGTTACCAAATAAAGAGATCTGTGAAGGGCTAGGAACCTCATGTCAACTTTATCTGTTGATGTCTATTAAGAAGACATTTTTGTCCTCAGCTTCAGTCTAGGATGATTAGATATGATCTGCAGCAGTCCTCATAGTACTGTATTTCATTTTTCAGTGACAGAGATAAATACAACTGTTTACATGACTAACTTGTAAACATAGATTTAATTTTTTTCCATGATCTCTGACACTGTTGGTAAGCTGAGAGGCATGTAACACTGCAACTACAATGGAGATAATATTTTTTTAAATTCTGGGGGTTTTAAATTACAGAATGGCTGGATTTAGATGTTTAAAAATCATCAGTTGGTGAAATTATTCAATAATATCCCTGCTGAAGTACCCCTGATACTGAGACAAATTTCCAAGATATCTTGGAAAAATTTTAAAGACAAGGTCTTTGTCAACAGAATAGGCAACTGCTGCAACTTAGAGTCATCATGGGTGGCAGATTCAACAAATACAGTCAGCGAACAGTAAATTCCCAGATTACAACATTGCTTTGTTAATACCATGGTTTAGTCAACAGCGATCCATCTCATAAATCTTTGTTGTAGGTAAAATTGCAAATTCCAGTTTGGCTTTAGGCCTTCAAGTAAGTTCTTGGTTGTTGTAGTTGTAGTCACACCATCAAAAAAGCTAGAATCCTTTTTCTAAGAAACACTTACAGAGATTGTAGCTGCTTGTAATTCCCAAGTTCCAGTCTTGCTGAGTGTGCATGCTAGCTGCTGAGAACATACTAGGAACCAGGGAAAACACTCCTGAGATGCACACAATTTACAGTAAAACTGTAAGTCAAGTAATTTCCATTGTAGCTTTTATTCTACATCTTTTGTAATGTCTCTAAAGTGGTCCTGAGAAGTCTGTGGGAAGTATACATTAAAGTTTATATGAAGGGCATATAAACCTTTTATGAATGAGTACTTAGTTACATGTATGTTTATTTATTCATATTTATAAAAGTGCTTTGCAAGTTTCTTATCAATGAAATTAATGTCTCCTGCTTTTCTAAAGGCTTGTTCGTTTAGTCTTATGTGCTCAAGTAAAGAAGGAAGATGGTATCAAGTTTCTGTTCTCGAGTCAGTTACTGACTTCCTAAGTGACCTTGGGTAATTCATTTTAAGCTACTGTTTCAATCGAAGCTAAACAGATTTTTGACTAGAAACCAGACCAGTCTGTGCAAATCTGGAACCATTTTTTGTGAGTTTTCTGTGGAGTTCTGTCTTGCTCATTTTCCCCAAATGCAGCACAAAGATGTCAATCCATACTTCTGCTCAGTATTCTTATGTCCAAAGGATAATAAAGATGCTGCATTTTCTAAAGTCTTTTAGCTTTGACTGCTGGATTTGTTTTGATGAGAATAATTCCTTGAAATGGAATGGTTTGAGGTTTAGTTGAGATTTAATTGTGTGCTTTATGCAGTTCCCATTGCCACAGTGATGAAAAAAAAAAAAAGGTCATATTTAACCTCAGAGACATCTACATGAGAAAATAACAGATTTAGTCTACGAAATGCTACTAATTTCTCCTAACTCTAGTTAGGCATCTAATCTAAGCCAGTTTTTAGCCTCCCTCTCTACCCAAACAAAGTCAAGAAGCTCATTCATACTGTCCTGCGGTAGAAATCTATGAAAACTGGAATGGATATAAAAGAGGTTAAAGGAATTCCTTCAAGTAAGTATCCACACGTTAGACAGATAAAGTTGGGTAAGATACATTGTGCTGTTCCATGAAAAATGTAGAAACACAAAATCAAGAATCACATGATGATGTTTCTGTGTAAGATGGCATGGATAGCAGAGTGCAGTTGCAACTATGTAGGTTTCAGCACAGTAACATCCAGATTGTCAGTAAAAGCTGTTTATGCAGGTCACTTCAAGCATTTTTCTCTGGCTGCTGCTGTAGACAAGTGTATCTTACAGCCGGTGTCACTGCTTGTTCACTGTTATTTGCGCTAAAATTGATTAAACTCAGGTAGCGGTTACATCATACTACAGTCCCACAGTTTAGCTATGCATACAAACAAGAGTAATGTGTCAAAGTGCTCTTTTGCCATTCTAAGTTACATGATGCTGTGTGGACTTTTTCTAATATTTCAGTTCTCTGATGAACTACAATTTAAGAGGCAACTTGCCTATGAAGAAATATTCTTTATTTCTCATTTATTGTAATATTTCATGTCACAGCTGTATAAAACAGCAAAATTCACTCCAACACCAGCAATGACTTTAAAATTCACTGTGACTTGGTCTTTTTAGCTAGACATAGCAACTTCATACAGCATAGGAATCTTCCCTAACCACTACCTAAGTATATGCAGTTCACTAGCACAATTGTCTGTATCTGAGTCTGTAATAAGACAAAGTCTGGATTTTCAAGTATACTTATGCTGCAGCCCAACCACAGGGACCCTGTTGAAGTTGAGTATCAACTCCAGCTGATGCACACTGGCACGCTCCGTGGGAGCAGACACAGCCCTAGACCAAATGGAGAGGTCCACACCCGTGCAGTCACAATTGCATTGCATATCATGGGAGCAAACGTTCCTCACTGGTTATTGCTGATGAAAGGACTTCAAAGTGAATCTTTGCACAGCCATGGAATATTCCAGGTGCATAGCTGTTATCAAGGATAAGAAAATATGGAGTCAGACAGTTGCAAATAGTTAGACCTGTGGATCTCAAGTCAATTTTAGTGCCTGGGCCTCAATGTCAGCTGCATTTTGATTCTACGAGGTCATAGCATAATGCTGGCCAGCCTCTTTTAGCAACTAGTCAAACAGCTTGGATGCTGATTTGACAAGGGAAGAGCAAGTGCTAACACGTCAGTGTCAACTGGTTAAGGTAAGATTAAGGTGCACCTCTTGGCAGTAAAGTTACTGCCAAATTGAATGGCACAAGCTACAAATCTAACCACTATTTTTAATTGATTTTTGGCCCAAGTTCGGAAAAAAAAAACAGTGACTAAAAGAGGAAAAAACCCATATCTTTCTAAAAGTCACTCATAGAATATTTCCCAACTGTGAGTACTCTAAGTTATTGCTACTGTAATGTCTCCGGTTCATTGTATCTCTGACAGCTTTATACATTATTATTTGCTCCATTTTAAGATCAATCTCCACTGTAATTAGGAAATGTGTGCCTTCCTAGAAGTTGAACTCTTGGCAACATGTTACCATTCCAGCACATAAAAGCCCCTTATATTAGTTATAATTAAAGATGGGATTACATTGATGACAAACATTTTAAATGCAGAAGAGTTTTTTCCACAGTCATGAGCCAGGGTATTGTTCACATTCTACATTTTCAGCCAAGGATTTCAGGGAGATTTGTGCTTATAGAATCACTTTATTATTAGTCGTCTTTCTCCTTTGGAGCCAGGATTTAATATTTTAGTCTAGCTTGGGGTTTGGAAGGCTTTTATTTATTACAAGGTCAAAAGCAACGGGTTTGAATTGGAATCATTTTTATATTTGGCCAGTATTTGACAGTTGCCAAAGCTAATAATAACATAATGCCAGTAAGTACGTTATTCCTTTAATCAGTTTATTGCTTTGCTTAGTACTTAATTATATTGCAACCTGAGTTTGGGTAGAGAACGTCACAAGTCTATTTTCCAACTCAAGGACTCTCAAAATTAGGCCCCCTGAACAGCAGCCAAGCCATCTACGTCTACATAAAAATGTCACCTGCAATTCTTTAGCTGGTATTGCACTTCCATACATCTACTATTGAATAAGTTCCTGAACTTACTAAAGGTTTTGACGTTCTATTTCCTGTCCTAGGAAACAACACAGGTGTGGTTTAGGAATTTCATCAAATATAAATGGTCCTCTATGTGTGTTAATCAAATTTGTTGCTAGAGCATGTGTCTGTGGTTGATTTGCCTCACAGAGGTTGAGTTGCATTGAAGAACATGTGCTTAAATCACAGAGGCACTGTTACATGAAGATTGTTATTATGAACTGTTGTTTTGAATTAGCATGTAAAGGCTTCCTTTAAAATCACTGTACTGGTGTTAGTACAAAAATATCACCCCTCCCTCGGGGAGCATATATTTAGGACACAGGAAATACAAAATTATGGGTTAAGAAGTGCCTTTTTAAATGGCTGAATTGTCAAGTTCCAGAAGTTTGTGCCCTAGTTTCCCCCATATCTATTTATTTTCAGGCATTTGCATTACACTAAGTTTTCCAAGTACAATATGAAAGATGAAATCTCCAAATTAATTCAAACCATAAAGCCTGAGAAGCAAGGATTAAATATGATCATTGAAAATAAGTCTGTTCATACAGCTAACTGAACATAAAACTCCTTGATCAAAGCAAAGAGTAAAGTAGGAGCATCTGTATCTCTAGTTATGATACCAAGAGGGTGTTAAAAAAAAAAAAAAAAGGATCAGGACTTTGTTCGAACAAAATGCTGATTTAATCCATTTCCTATAAAAAGATAGGGTTTGCAATAGTTTATTTTAGAAATCATCTGTTCATTCCTCATCTTCTTTTTACTGTTTTGCCACTAGAACTAGTTGCCTTTGAACCAAACTACAGAAGGAAGTCAAGCCAGAGCTCAATCGTATTTCACCCACCTACCCTTTCAGCCCAACATGAGTATAACCAGTCCCTACAAAAGCCAGTGGCAGTAATTAGCAGCCCACTGGGACACAATGCTGATTCTTTCCATAGGTGGTTGGCTCCTTCCTTCTGGCAAGACATTTGGTAGTGACATAAACCCTGGATCGGTTCCTGAAATCTGACAGTCAGTCTAACACTATTCTATTCCCTTTCAGAGGATCTTACCCTCTTGGGATGTATTTCCAAACAGCCTAGGATGGAGCGCTTTTTTTTTTT
>VXBO01008757.1:406135-427702 GCA_013400135.1 Rhinoptilus africanus | reverse complement strand
AGCAGTTCCCTGTCTCTCTTGGAACAAGCTAACACGTTAGCTTGTGAAACCTACCCACCGCGTGCAGTCGATAGAGCTGTCTTTGTTATCACAGGCTACGCTCTATTCGCACAGTCCTCAAGCTTCACATGTACAATAGTCGTTTATTTGACACAAATTGCACAAAGGCAGTGGCTCAGTGGGCGATGCCTTTCAGCATTACCATTCCAGTCCCTGACGCTGAAGTCAGCAGGAACTTAACACTGCTCCGTAACAACTCACCCCTCCTCCACCACCCTCCTCAGCATGGCACAAGAGGTTCATGTGCCACGACCTGGCACGGGGACCCACCACCACCTTCGTGCCTGTGTACACAGCCACTGCTTCCCCTTGTCTTCAGCCTTGGGGTACCTCCAAATCATCAAGATTTTCTCAGCACACTGCCTTTGGGTCGACGTGATCTAGACATGATCTAGGCACCACTCATTGGTTGACCCAATCCCAGTAGCTCGGGAGCAAAGTGAGATGCTTTCACATGCCCTTTTGAGGTCCTGTAGGTATGGGAAGCATAAAAGAAGTCAAAGCGCATCCCAGTGAGAAAAAGAATCCCCTTCTCTGTGGTGATGGTCCCTGATGAGCTCTGGAGCCAACCTGTGTGCCAACAACCTGAGAGTCAAACCTTCCCTCTCACCGTCCCTGACCACGCTGGGCTGACAGAGGTAAACTGAGACGACTCAGATGTTCATAATTTGGTCTGCATCAAACAGGATAGATAAACCAGCAGTACACTCAAGAAGGGTAAAACTGCAGGTAACAGAACAAGGTTTTGGAAAAGATGGCCAAGACTGTAGGAAGAAACACAACAGAAGTACCCAATACTGTCAGCAGCACTCTGAGTTGGCTGGACACCCCTCTCAATGCTTTTTCCTGTTGCTCACAAATAAAATATTAAATCGGGAAGAAGCAAAAGATATAGTTCAATTCAATATCTGTTCACATAACAGCAGGTAATTACAACTTACACGGATTCAGACGATCTATGTGGATGCAGACAGGTATTTCCCAGCACAGTGGTCGGAATAAAATTTATAAAAGAAATTCTCCAATCTTTCAGAGTAACAAACTTCCAACAATTTTCCTATACGTACTTTTTTCTCCCAGTTACCCCCAGGGGCATCAGCCTTTTCCTGTTGCAACCAGCCACAATGAAAAGCTAGAGCATCCCCCCGACCTGGCCACATCTGCCCACCTCTGTTGGTGGCACACTCCCACGACAGCGGGTGGTTGTACTGAGGCAAAGCAAGATGAGGAGGATCTAATCCACATACAAAGAAACTCTTCAGGAAAGTCTGCTGTTCTTCCACCATTATTTCAAAAAATCAAGACTACTCCTTTTATCCAGACAATGAATAAGAAGCTATATAGTAATTTCCAGCTACCCTTTCTGACCCCTGAAACAAATGAGCCATTAGAGGAAATCAGATGCTGCCTTCCAGGGCGCTCGCTGGCAGGTGGAGACCAGAAAGCGAGAGCCTGTTAGAGGGCAAAAACGGAGGGCCCAGAACCTGGCAAGCTTTGAAACGACCCTGTCTCAGGGCGAGGAGGCTGCCGGCACAGAGGCACGCAGCGAGCAGGGCAGCAGGAGGAGCGCAAGGAGGAACCGGCGCAGACAACGTCGCAGACATCTCTTCCCAGTACCCCCACGGCAGCACTGGAGAAACGCGCTCCATGCAGTCGTACTGCTCAGAGGACCCGGCATCTCCTCCTTTCCTGGCCAGAAAACATGTTAGAAATATGTAATCTAAAGATATGTTTCTTTCTATTTCCATTTTCTAAATAAGTCACTAAAATGTGATGAAAAGAACGCTTCTCTGGGGCTCACACTTTTCAGACATGAATGAAGCAGACGATATCTCCCTTACAGGGCGATGATCTCATCAAAAAACCCAAAGATATCCTCATTTTCATAGGATACAACATCATCCTCAATCTCGTGAAGAACCAGGAATTAAACCCACGATAACTGAGCTACTCTGAACACTTGCTATTTCTAACGCCTGCTCATTCTACAGAATAACTTAAAAAAACACTTTCACCCCTCTCTCCCTCCACATTTTGGGAGCAGTTTTTTCACGCCCTGGTTCTCACTCCTCTTTTGCTGTTTTCCCATGATCTAGAAGGTGTTGGTAGCATTAAAAACACTACAAGGACAATTTTTTTTTAAATCCAGCTGGTGAGCATTGCAGGAAAGCGGCTGAGTTCCCCGGCCCTGTAGAAATAACTGGGCTGCCTACGACCAGGGAGCGGACACTGGCTCCAGGACTCGGAGCAGGTCTTCAATTCCTAGCAGTGCTTGCTGGGACAGTTAATAAACACTCATACACATAATTCACTGAAAAAAAAAAAATAGCAAAGCACCTAAATGATACTGCGTAGCTAGAAGAGAGGGCATATGCAATTACCCACATTAATAACTACAGACAATCTTTTCCAGGGCATATCAGCAGTAAAACTTAGTTTTCTGAGCTTCAGAAACAGCCACAAATGCTTCTCTTTGCAATATAATTAAGAGGAGAATAAATAATAAACAGTAAAAGCCATGGGTCTGCCTTCCTGGTGGAATGAAAATGGTTTGTTCAAGCATCATGTTTGCTCTGACACTTGTTCCAGGGGTGATGGGCACCAAAAGTAGCAGCACATCAACCTATGTGTCCGAGCAGCCCTCTTGCTACCCCCATCCTAAGTTTTATAGGTACAAACGTGGAAGAATATTCAACAGGGAGTCAGACAACACAGTGAAAGAGAAAAGACATGGATAAAGCTAGGTCAAACCCAGCTTTCCATTTGACATCAAGAACATCCCAGCACTTCTGCGGCTTTCCTCGAATGCCCTCCCATCACCCCAAGGTCCCACCTGGGCCAAGAGCTTCGCCTCGGCAGCGCTCGGAGCCGTGCCCTTGTCGCAGGCTGACGGAGCTCTGTGCTCCCGGTGAGGTTTGAGGTCTTAAGAGTACAAAGAAATTACACAGCAGCTGGACAAAAGAAGGTGCTAAAATGAGCAATAAAATGCAGGAGGGAAACCTGAAAGACATTCTCTAAAAATCTTAATTAATAGGAAAAGCTTAAGGACTGAGACACCCCATAAATCCAAGCTGTATAGATCTCTGATTAACATTTGCCGCATCGTATCCTGCAGAAGAATGGAAATGGTTATAGACTGCAAATACTCTCGGAAGATGATAACACGGTTTTGCTTTCAAAGATAAAGCAGAAAATAATTCAATTTAACAATCAAATGGGAGGTGGGGACCCACGCTGGGGGTGCTGTGGGGGACGGAGGCGCTTGGCTCAGGCTCTGATCTTTTGGAAAAGAGATAAAATAATAAAAACGGACTGAGTCCTTCTACATACTAAAATAAGAGAAGACGACATCCATATTTCCTCGGCTATTGCTGCTGACACACCAAATGTCCTCTACATTTGGCACAAGGTGCACCCATCAGATCCAGACTACAATTATACAGAGCTGAGAGGGAACAGGCAGCAAAACAGCCATAGGTCAGGAGCAGAAGGGTCTGGACTTGGCCTCTATCCATCCTTCAAACTCCTCCTGCCCCAACAGCCACCACTCTTTGCTGTCCACAGGGCTGTAAAACCAAACCTAACCAACCAAGCAGCTGTAGAGCAGCAGCTCCAGCAGAAACTGGATCTGGGGATGGCATGACCCAAATGCTGTCCATCCCTGGGGACTTGCAAGAGGAGCAGAGCCCCTCCATCTCTCTCCTTCCAAGCCCTGGCATGAAAGCGGGGTGGCTCCTCCTGTGCAATTGCACAGGCAAGAAGTTGTTCCCAGAGCACTGGCACTTACTGAGCTAATTTCCAAGTATTTTCACACATAACGGCTCCCTCTTGTGTCGATCCTCCAGTGTCTCTCACCAAGCTCAGCTTCAGCTTTGACTTCTGGTGGACAACTGTGGCAGGTTTTCATATTTCATGAAACCCGTCGTCTGGGTTTCTGTACCTCTGCTGTTAAATTTGGTTTTAATTAGTCACAAAGTTCAAAACACATTAGAGAGAACAGGTAACTAGCAGAGAGCATGCTACCTTGGCGTCCAGTTCTTGCAAACCACCTTTAAATTAACATAACATTACGAAGACAATTGAGGACTACCCTGCATCGAGAAACTCCACCCCAACATCACATCAAGAGTCCCACCTAAGTGCACAGAGCAGCGCCAGAGTTATTGAGCAACTGTTGCTTCCAAGCTGTTGCTTGTGTTGGTATCTCCCCCGGCAAACCACCGAGAAGCCCACAAGGATGTCCTTATTGGTTTCCATATCAGCGTGTGCATTACCCCGTGTCTGCAAGGAGCCAGCTATTGCTTTGTTTCTCACTTAATCCAGAGATATCATCAATAGCTTCATCTATTTGTGTCACCAGAAAACAACGGAAGGTCGGCCAGGGCTAACGCTGAGCCTCTTCCATTGATTATCTATTCATAGGGTTGGAACGAGAAAGTCACGCAGATGGAAAAGAAAAAGCGCTTCTCTGGTTTTGATTAGAAAGACACTATTTTCAAAATGGCTACAAAACCAAATAGCAAGAGCAGACCTTACTTGATCAAAGAAATAAAAGAAATGCAACCACGGTCATTACTCCTATATTTCAGCTCTCGTTCACGAGACCCCATGGTTTCTCCAGGGATTACATAGGCAGGCTTCAGGCTCACACAATTCAGATAATCTGCAGAGATCTTCCTTAAAAATAAATAGGAATAAATTTTTTTCCAGAGCTTCACATTGACTGAAAGCAGCCGCAGGTCGGCACCGCGCCAAGCACCCAAAATGCCGCCGGCTCCCCCCCACCAGAAAGATGCTGCAGGCAAAGTTGAATTAAAACTGTGTTTCTTCAAAGATGCCTCTGTTTTTACCCAACTTTGGCACTTGCATTCAACGAATTGAAGCACCCAAATCTCTTCAATAAAACTACCTTGGTGCAAAATGGGCAGTATTTACTTGAGGGGTATTTTCCCTTTTCCTGAATGCTAATTTTTTTTTGTTTAAAAAAGCAAGACAGCTTACTAAGGCAGAGCACAGCTAGAGACAAGGAGTCATCCACAGCATATTCTGAATTGTCAATGAAGTATTTTAATTAGCCCACGGATAGTAATTATCTTCAAAATTTTTTTTTAAATAAAATCATAGCTTTTTATGAGCAAGGTTACTATTCAAAAAATAAAAGTATTATCAGACTTCTGACATACAGAGGGATCTCACTGAATGATAACATGTCCAAATTAAAAAAACTGTAATCAAATTCTCAAGCTATCACAAAACATTTTACAAGGTCAAAGTGACCTCAAGCGCCCTAAAATGAAAACTCTTTTGAAACTTTACTTTGTTTTTCAAAAAAAGGCAACGCACTGAAACCATCTCACTTGCACTATCAGTAGAACCAGGCTGATCAAGACAGCATTCTCTTTTCCTGCTCAAAGATATTAAAAACCACCCTTGAGTTAGCTGACTCTTTGGATTTGCATAAACCACAGCAGGCCAACCTTCCCCAGGTTAAAAAAGTACCAAAAGAGGTATTAATGGTTGAGATGCTGATTTTAAAAATAATCAAAATAAGAGGCAAACGAGGCAGATTGTCCTGCTTATAGAAGCCCCCGTGTCTATAGGTGCTTCGATGGCAGCCGGGAAGACCAGCCCGAGGTGTATAGAGAGATGGGGCAGGTAGGACCCTTCCCTACCTGATCAATTCATCATCGCTACGCTGCAGCACGCCAAGCCAGCTTTCTAATGCCCCCGTTTGGCGTTATTATACTTCAAAGGCAAACGACAAAACTCTGAAGTAAACCAGCCTGCATGTCCTGCCCACAAATATAAATGCATTTAACTTAAGGCGTAGTCAGTATTGATCCTGTGAACAACTCCCTCTCCGACATTAACGGGAGCCCCGCGCGCCCGCCTCGCGGGGAGCGGAGCATCACCGCTGCCCTTTTCATTTGGATAGGCCTTTATTCAATTAGACCCAAGAGCCAGGGAACAACCTTTTTCATTTTGTAATATGCTGAAAACCGAGTATTTGCTCTGACGCCGATTTTGGACGTCTCCCCAAGCAGAGCAGCGGGTAGGGATTACGTGCTAATTGCAGTCGCTCTCCTGGACGCGCCGCAAGACAAATCTTTGTTACTAAAAGGTTTATTTTTGTCGGCAGTCTTGAGAGGGCTCATTATAAGTGATCACCAGATGTCACCAATTCTTCATAAAATACAACCGAAAGAACAGTTTTTCCCAGCAAAACACAACCCTTAACTGTCAAAGTGTAACAAGAGCCATAAATACACCGTTCTAGAGTATTTTTAGCCACAGCATAGCTCCCCTTTTTCTATTATATATCTAAAACAACATCTACTGAAATAAGAATGATGCCTTCTAATAATTTCAGCACTAATGACAAGCTCTCATTAACAGATACCATACTTCACGCCAGCCTCCAAGAAGACAAATAACAAATATACAGCACAAAACACAGTTGGTTTTCAGCTCAAGCCTCCAGGCAGGCAAGAATGAACCCTTGTCCACGGAAATAACAGGACATCGGAGCCCAGCAAAGCAGAAGGACAGCGGGACTGGGTGACACACCTTCAACTCTCTTTAAAGAAAACACAAGAGCAGAGTCCAAAAACAATGACAGAAACCAAGTTTGTCACACGGAGCTGTGTGTTTTACCAGGGGAATTCCCCGAGACAAAGGAATGCCACCCTGCTGCTAATTAAAGATTAAGTGCCCGCAAACTCTGGTACCTGCACTCAACTCTGCAGCCCCGGAGAAATCCCCACGTCTCACACCAGGGAGGTTAAGATGAAGACTGGGGGGGCGCACGGTTTTGTCGTTAACTTTCCCCGGGAAATCCAATCGAGACTTCCCAAAGCAAATGATACACTTCAGCTGCCACATCGCTCTCCCCATTTTCAGATCTCAAATCAAATTTGGTCCCTTTGTTTTCATTACCAGTACAGAGAAGTGTCGGAGCGACTGCCATCCAAAGTGCACCAGGACGTGTACCACTCATCCCTCGCGCGCAGTGACGCCGTGGGTCTGCAGTCTGGTGCTCGGAGCGTTTCATCTACTTTTGGCCTCTGGGCTGCTTAGAATGAAAAATATTCTGTGCACAAACTGCATTGCTACTTGCAGATCTGTCACTTACGTTTATTTCACAAGCAGTTTAAGACATGACGCAAATGGAGTTGCCGGTAAGATTTTACTACCAGCTATCAACATCCTCAGCAGGCACCATCTATAACGATTCACTTTCATCCTCACACCCACCGACTCGCACTCCCGGTGCCAACGGGGAGCACAACCGCGGCTGTGAAATCCCCCAGCTGTCTGCAAAGTCATTATTTGGGCACTGAGCGTAACCCAAACTCATCGGGAGACACATTCAACTCATTGTATCCAACAGGCAAATCCAGAAAGAAACCTTCCATGGGGGCCGCCCAGATCCCAACCTGGCCCCCTCCCCTCCATGTGACAACCAGGCTCTTGTGTTACTTACACTTGGCCATTGGAAGGCTAAGAAAGACGCCAACTTGAGCCGAGAAAGTATTAAAACGTCCACAAGAATTTGGAAACAGCTACTAGGACCCATCAGGGTATTCGAAAGCCAACTGCTCCCCACGCTGCTCACCTCCTTCCACTAAGCTCCCTCCGGGATGACTTACTCCTGTCAAATAATTCCATTTTAACAGAGGCTGATTTGGGATAAGCCTACATAATCAATTGGCAAAGCTTCATTGTTATATTGAGGCTTACAGAGACATTAGGAATTACTACTGCTCTGTCTGAGCTCACCATGCATATGGTATTGATTTCCAGAGCAAAAAAATGATGCATCAGCTGCTTTTTTTCAGGCCGTAGGCAGCTCCAGTCGGTGAGCNGCAGGGGGGGCACTGGGGGGGGCTTTAAAAGTTCCTTCCAACCCAAACCATTCTAGGATTCTATGAACTCTGGGTGCAAAACAAGGGGGCTCCCCCATGACCCCCCGACCCGCCCCACCTGCAGCCGCAGCCTCGGCCCCGGTGGCAGCTTGTTTTGCTGGAGTTTCACAGCTGTGGCTCTCCTGCCCCAGCAGCTGCAGTCCTACTCCAAACATGGGGAAAATGCTCCGGAAATTGTTTCACATCAGGGTATGATCCCAGGCCAATATTTTATGGCAGCAACAGGTCTTTAGAAGAATGAGGAAAAACTGCTTTCAGCTGTGGGATATGAGCAATTAAACCAGAGTTCATTAAAATGACAAGGCATTAGATAGAGTGCATGACCCTGTAAAGTTACTTGTATTAAGTATATATTTGTCTGTCTCTACATGTGAATCCGGTCTGAAGGGAAAGATTTATCTATTTAATATTAAGGCATTTCAGCAGACAGTGTTTAAAAGGCGCTATTTAAAAATGTAAATTTGACTACAAGATACGAGCACACTGTTTTACACAAATACACATATTTGCATTTCATTCTCTAAGTTATATTTACACTCACTTTTTCATGTATTTATTGCTAGGCAGTCATTGAAAGCCTTGACAATTAAGGCTTAATCCAGCCATAATAAAATACAAAAGCAAAAAATTAAATCCCAACTTTCTCTAAGTTGTATAAGGCCCCAAAAGCCCAAGCCCAATGAAAAATCTACATCATTACAGTACCTAAAAATATATTTATTCATATTGCCTCACATATTACCCCTCTTACTCTGTAGTGTTTTTAAAACATGCGCTCGTAATCAGCACCTGAGATTCCTACAAGGGTTATATATATAAAATTTTGGGTGCAATCAGTTTGTGTGGGCAATAGATGATACGTATAGAAAAAAAATAAAATACTTCTCCTGAGGAAGTAATAAAGCATCTTCTTCTGTAACAACCTACTCTTGCCCTGGTGTCTCCTCACCTAACAGCGACCGGCTATTGGAAAATCCTCCTCTTCTGCCCCGTGGTAGGGACCCGGCAAATACCCCCAGGCTTACCCAGCCAAGATGCTTCCCTTAGGGAAACAGGATCCCTCATAACATTGAGATTAAAAGTATAAATGTGGCAGGAGGCAATGGAGCAGCACTCTCCCCTTCCGTATGTTGAAGCCCTGAGTCCAGGCAAAACCAGCGCCGGCAATTTCCCAGCACCCTGCAGACGAGCTCTGCGTTCCCCCCCCGCGCCTCTCCCAGCCCTCCTCGGCTGCCTCCGAGAGCACTTGAACATCTTCTGTTGCTTGCTGAGCCCTGACAAGTTTTGCTGTGGTGAGCCTGGCAAGGAGCTCTGCTTCCAGCTGAGAAGTCTTCAGCTCTTCCTCACATCACAGATTGGCTTTCCTGTTCCTTAAGCATCAGCACGCTTCTATTGTTAAGCTTCCCCAGAAAAACAGACCGTAGCATCTTGAGTTAATAAAAAAAAAAAAAAAAAATAATAAAAAGGAAAAAGCATCCTGCTGGCTGCTTCTCTCTCAGCAGAAGTTCTATCAGACAGCCTCTGCTCCTCCACTTCATCCTCGGTGCACTTTGGGACCCAAACTCACCTGAACTCACTGCCACTTCACAACCCCCCTCCTGCTCGCCGTGCTACGTACGCAAGAGACAGAGCGAGGTCCTCACCATGCCCTTCTCCATCACCGTGTGCCCTGACCACAAGAAAAATTAGTTCCCTCTTGCACTAACGAGAAGGAACTTAAGGCCACGTTAATTACACCAGGGTGGGACTATTTCTTTTTGGATGACAGCTTCACCAGCAAAACCCTGGGATAAAGTGGAAACGATACTCCATATCAGCCCTCCCTTCTCTTTTCTCCAAGCATCCTGGATGCTTCTTCCGGTAGATGACGCAATTTCTATAAATTATTTATGAAAATCATCAGGATGTACATCCAGGGTACAACCCCCGGGGGCTCCCCCCACACCACGCATGGCTTTGGAGCAACTGGAAGTTCTCCCTCCGAGTAAAGCAGTTGCATGTAACGTATTTTACTATATGGCAATACCTCGCTCTCTATTCCCATGAATTCCTACCTGCAAATGTTGCGCAGAGTTGGTGCAGGTTTGTACTTTCTAAGGCTGTCTCCGACAGATGGCAGAAACTTGGGAAAGCTGCCAGTATTTTCTTTTCAAAAGCTGGCTACTAAAGCTTCAGAAGAGAGCTATTAGCAACTTCGTTTGCAACTGTCACATAAAGAAATTACACAAAAGGTACATAAAGGTGGTTATTCAAGCGTGCAAGCTTTCTAACTCCTGGAGGAAAAAGTGCTCCCTTTTTAAGACAATAAACAGGACGCGTTTTGAATGGCAACATTTACTGGGTTAGTTTGCAATGTTCACCTGCAGCTTTTAGAGGTTTTTCCATTGGCATAAAAGCAGACCGTGCCTCCTTCTCCATCCTCCCCCCCCACCCCAAAAAAACCAAGGAAATTTCAATTTCTGCCCCAAAGAGCAATAATGCCAAGGTCGCCTCGAAGCCTCGACTGAGCTAGGGACACCTGAGGATGCTGGGAAATAACCAGCATCCAGAGAGAGGAAAAAATGTGGAACAGAGGGCGATGGGAAGCAGGAGAAGGACGGGTTCCGCACCGGGAGCAGCACGTGCAGCATCCCACCTGCCGCCGAGCTGCAGAACACCCGCCACCTGTCTGCTTAGGTAAAGCCTCCTCCAGTTGATAACCAACAGCTTGAAAACTGGTATATAATATCAAACTCCGAATCAGCGCCTCACGCTGACATACCATATGCCATCATGTACTTAGGTAGTCACCAAAAGCCTTAACAGCGATTATTTAAAAACTATTACAGTTTATTCACACCGAGAATCCCTTCTCGCGTCAACTCAAATACTTCGAGACGAGAATTTTTTATAAACTGCATTTTTCAATCTTATTTTACATCCTATTTTAATTTTATTTCACTTTAAAACAACAGACTTGATTACTGAAATATTAATTTACAGTGATGTTTTGAGGGGAAATTACTTCAGAGAACTAAAATTAAAAGGTATGAGTTACTCTCCTTCATAAACTTTTTCATTTTTTATGGCTTAAAAGGGATTTAATACTTTATTGAAATTCTGAACGTCGGTACCGCTCCTGAATACAGTCTCCCAGCAGTAAATTCTCCTAAATGTTCCCTGTTTACTTAAGGATTAAAACCCGTGTCTAACCGTAACAGCTCACTACAGCATGCACACGACAACCCTGCCTCAGTTATTATTGATCAGTGCTGGGCTACTTTAATAATTTCTATGCTAATGCACAGAATTCAAAGCGCTTGGCATTTTTGTTACAAAAAGTATTAAAATTGCGGAAGACCATCTGGGAAGATGGACAGAACAGTGGAAGAGGAAACATCTTCTCGGTTGCCGCAGGATATGCAGCAGAGAGACATGGGAAGAAATAAGAGAGATGAAGGTCTTGGAGACGTGAACGGAGAAAACATGACCTTCTTGGAGGGAATTTTGTCACACGACTCTGCAAAACATGAAGACAAGTGGTGCTGGCAGAGGGCTCCAGCAAGGGGCAGGATTCCCCGGGGTAAAGCCCTGCCAGAAGAGGGATGAGGATGAACCTGCATTGGGCCAACAGAAGCGTTGGCCATAGGGCACCTCAGTGCTTTGGGAAATAGCCCAGCCAACACTTGCTCACCTGGCTCATCCTTGTGCCCTCTAGGACAACAGCAAGGTACGTGAAAAGTCAGTTTTAGAGGGAAGATGAAGCTTTTTTGTTATTGTTGTAGATTTCATCACACGCTGCTGAACTTAGCAATATATAAAACCATAAAACGTATTGAACAGAGTTCAGCTGAAGAACCGTATCTAAATTATTTTTTTATACTCAGATGATACCCAGACAAGCTTTATAATCCCAGCCTTCCCTATTTCAGACCTCTCCATAGACTATTTTCCCCCTCCCCTTTATGGTAATATTAACAACTGGAGGTGAGCAGCTGGATTGCTTTGCGCCGTGGGAGCCTGTGGGTGCAACCAAAACTGCTCCGAGCTCGTGGCTGGCTGGGGACGACACTTTCTGCCACCTTCTCTCCAGCCTTGCTCCAGGCTGGATGTCTCTGCCAAGCATCACCTGCCAGAGGGTAAGACGTGGCCTGGTTTTGAGCAGGATGACACAGCCCCGTTGGGCACGTGGGGTTTAGGGATGGTTTGCTGGAAGGCCTTAGGCTCACAAATCACCTCTGCAATGTCCCTCATCCCAGTCTCCAAAACCCACCCCCATTTCACACGAGCTGATTTCGCCTGGATCAGCCATTCAAACTCCTCCTGTGGGCAGCTCAAGACCTTTTACAACCAAGAATAACTGTGCTGTTCTCTCTGAAGTGAGATTTTCTAAGAGCACGAGGACCAGATCTTCAAATGCCGTCCTGCTCCAGCCTCTGGAGAGCAAAGCATCTTCTCACTGTACCCTTGGTTCAGCAGAAGCAAGGAGACTCCGTCCTGTCTCCCGGTGCTGGTGACTGTTCAGAGCATTTGACCACCACACCTGGATACAGCATCCACAGAAAACCAGTTCCTGGGTGCCCTCAGCTCTTTCATCGGGGTGCAAAATGGATAAAAACCTGTGCAAAAGGGCCTTTTTTTAGCTTTAGCTGGTAGGCTTCAACATGGAGTGTGCAAAGGCTCACACATTACTCGGCTCTGGAATGCTCGTAATGCTTTTTTTTTTTTTTCAAGTTGATGCATTTAAGTAGATTTACAAAGGAAAAAATTATAGTGCATAAACCCACAAAAAGAGTTGGAAATAAAAATAAGGGAGAAGGGAGAGCCCGTTCCCATGGATTTTCTCCAGTGGTATAGGCAGACCTGGGAGGCTACAATCAGCACCAACACAAGCTCTCCCTTGGATGAAGAAAGCAGAAATGAAGAAAAAATAATTAATCAAGTAGGGAACTATTTAGCAGCTAATTAAAACACCCGATTAATCATAACTTCTTCAAAACAGCCTGCTAAAAATGGGCCAATAAAGCCCAGACAGAAAATAAACAGCCTATTTTGGTTTTATTTTGTGCCTTCCATGGGATGCCCGATGCCACCTGCCTGCCAGGCCGTCTGTCTCGCAGCCAGATCCAGGCTGGATCCCCGGACCAGACCCCAGATCCCTTGGAAACCTAAGGCCCCTTGGATCGAAACTACTGAGAAGATCCCTTATCGCCCAAACAAGATACAGAAAAGTGTAAATCAGGCTCAAAAAAAGGGCACGTCAATTCTCCTCCCTTGTTTTACGCTAGCAAAATCTATTTTTCCATTTATCTGCACCTTTTGCTGTATCGATCAGCAGCACGAAGCAAAGGCTGTGCCAAAGTGACTTTTTTATAGAGTCGGTGTGAGCAGGGAGCTGCAGCGCCAGTGTCACTGGCTTGACAAAAACCCGCTCGGGTCATCCGTCATCCTTACAGCTCCTCGCTGCTATTAAAATTTGGGCAGAATTCATGGTACAAAGACAAGAGTGGGAAAAAAAAAAAAAGGCGCTTCTAGTTTCTACCTGTTACAGGCGCTAAATTCCTACAAACAGACTTTACTGACAATAACCGATTTTCATCATTGAGATCATGCTTCCTTCCAGATAACTGTAAACAGCCAATGGAAATAGAACAGCAATAAATCAATATTTTACTTATTCTGTGCTTTTTGCTATGAAACATTCAGCTGTTTGGTTTTTCCCCACTGTAACAAGTACCACGCCAAATGCAATAATGAAAAAAGAATTAAGACCAACATCTTCCAACGTGCTCAGGAGTTTCCTCACTCCGCATTATTTACCATTGATCTCAGAGGAGAAAATATCATGTTCATGCTAAGGCGGGTTTGGTTAAACCTTCAAAAAAAAGATTAATTCAGGTGCTAACACATACCCTAGAAACACGTGTAATTTCATGCAGCATATAAAGGACAGAAACTAATTCATAGATAAATCTCCTGTTGACTCAGCATTCAATAGGGATAAACCTCCCTTGGCTCGCCTTTAGACACCGACGCGCTCAAAAGCTCATTCAGCCCAAGACCGTAAGCTAGAATATTATTTCCACAACTGTTTAAATTATTTTCTTCAACACAAGAAACTAGATTTTTTTTTCAACCTTCCTTAGAACAAGAGTTTTTAGGTTTTCCAACTCTACCATTCAAAAGCCCCAGCAGCCTACAAAGCTCGGCCCTTCTGCTGCCAAAAGGCGCAAGTTACAGCCAGCTACAGTTTTAATACAATTTTCAACGCCCCTAACAAAATGCTCTTCCTGCATTTCAACTAAATATTGATATTCCTTTGAAAAAAAAAAAACTCAAAAAACAACACACCAAACATTCACAATTCTGTTCACATCTCCTTGTAACTTATTGATTGCAGATATATTTTGCCATCAAGCTTCTGAACTTGGGGAAAGCCAAAGGGATTTTATACCATGGGATGCAGCAGTGGAGGAGCCTGAGCGACCCAGCGCTGCCACTGATGCTTTTCTCTCCTCTACCCTGCACCCATATTTTATTGTGACTTACACTTGCTGTTTCTCATTCCTGCCTGGCAGCAACAGCTCCAGCAGCAATTCTGAGCTCTGAGCACTGACACACGTTTGAAATACGGCTAAAAAAAATATCCAAGTCAGGATCTCTGCAGTTCTTGTGAGCTGACTCCAGTTTATGCTTGGTTAAGAAAATCCCCTCAAAGGGCTTGACAATCCATCGCCTGGCACCAAGAGTATGGAAATGTTTGCTGGGAGACCAAAAGAAGGGGAAAATTATAATAATAAATAAATGGAGAAAATCATATAAATAAAAAAAACCCACCAAGAAATACAATATTCCATAGAAAACTTATAAGAATATTTTGCGCTCTTAGATGAAAACATTTCATGAAGGTTTTTGCAGATGTGACTCTAGGCTGTTTCCTGATCCAATGAACGTTATGAGATGATGTGAATGAAATGTCAGCAAATAGGTTAAAGATATCTAGAGACGCCGTAATTCTGCCTGATTACTCTGAAATGCCAGAGTTCTCCAGCGCCTTGTTGGAGATGATGGCTTTTTCTGGAGCCTTTCTGAGGAGCAAGGAGACAAGATTTAAGGATTCAAGGCTGCTCCTTTCTTAAGTTAGCTTCCCATTGGCAAATGTTCTTTTGGGATAACTGTTTGTAGTATTTTATGTATGTTAATGCCAGGAAAAAATAAGTTATATTACTATATTCCCAGAGTTTTTGTTACTGGAGACTTTTGGTTGCAGAGACAAGACAGTACAAATCAGATGCCACTACCAACCAGACCCACTCTCATGGCCATAATGCTATCAAACAGGATAACAAAGAAAATTTCTTAAACATTTCTGCAGTTCTTGATCTTTTTTGAAGCCTCCAAAACAAAGGTGAGGACAAGGAACTCTTAAAGTAGACAAACGTGGCCTTCTCTGCTCCAGAGCCCACAGTCTGCGACCAGATTGAAAAGAAAAAGAAAGAAAAGAAAAAAATATAGCCGAATGTCTGTTCATATTACATGATGAAAAACACCTCAGCCCAATGCAGAGAATAAAATAAATAAGAAAAAAAAATAGAAAAAAAAGACAATAATGTTCCAGAAAACATAAAAAGAAACCCTTGCAATAATTTCTATCCATTAAGAAACTGCCATTAATTTAAGACTGTGGCGAAACCTGGCTTAAAAAGAAAAAATCAGTCAAAAAAATCCCACTAGGTCAGGAAGGGGATGGATTTGGGGGGCGGCTGCTGGGGAGGGGTCGGCCCACAAGGGCTCCCCCGAGCTCCCGGCGGCTGGAGCAGCCCCCCGCCGCCGCCGGCAAAGGAAAACGAAGCCTTTCCGTTTTAAAAGAGCCAAAGGAATGAGCTATAACCGGTGAGCCCAAACCTGCAGCCGCAACCTGTTCCCATTTCTAAAGTGAACCCAAAGTAACTCTACTCTGATTTTCACCGACTCGTTATGTAAAATAAAACCCAGCTGAAAGCCAGTGTGGGGCCACAAAACGCCTTCATTATCTTTCAGCTCTCTTCCAGCACAAACGCAGCCAAAATCTCACGGGTTCAGAGGGGCTGAGGTTTTCGTCTTAATAGCCTTTCACTGCCTCAACACTGTACAGCTTCAGCAAGATTTTCTGCCGGTTTGTTTGGACCTAACAAGCTATTTTACCATTAAAACAAAACACAACGTGTCCAGGAGTATTAAACATTTTCCACAAGGCCCTATTTTACAGTGACTCCAAGAATGACAATGCCAAATTACGAGTCTGAGACGGATGTTTTCCAGATGTGCTGAGCATCTCACATGCACATCCGATGCCGACTTTTTCCAACATTCTACCTGAGTTGTACCTGCTGCGTTTAGGTAGGTTGGCCCCTGAGTTTTCTCTTCTGGGAAACTATTCTTAAGAATAACTTTCTCCCGAAGCTGGCCACATCTCTCGCATGCCTGCAGCGGGGTGCAGAATGAAGTCTGACGGTAATGAAAGGAATGGGAAGCCGTGGATGGAGAGGTGCAGCGCTGTCAGCGTGACTTCCCCACTGAACACCCGCAATCCAGGTCCCGGCCAGACGAGTAAATCACAGANGCAGAGGGGCAGAATCACCTCCCTCACATGAAAACCACCCAGCATCAGAAACGCTCAGGTGACCAAGGGCTTCATCAGCCTGACATTTTCGTAGCACAGACTGCTCTTTTCTCAGGACAGAAAGGACAGACCCAGGAGGGCTTTAGCCCGGCGGAGCAGGAGCGGCCGCGGGGCACCAGCACGAACCTGCTCCTCAAACGAGGGCTGCAGCACTGCTGTGTTTGTCAGAGCGCACGAACCGAACAAAACCACTTGGCTCTAGTTTAGAGCATGGATTTTATGCTCTAAATAGTAAGCTTTCCTTACCCTAACCTCCTTTTCCGCATGCAAGCCTCACAAATGCCACCCACCGATGGCATCAAGCCCACGGGAAAAAGCTCCCTCACCACGCACCGCTGTGACGCCTCCATAGTGCTGCATAAGAAAAAAAAATAGAGATGGAGATGATCCTCCACATTGAGGAAACAGACACCTCTGCCCCCTGTGGAGGAGCATCCCCTGAAGCCCCTGCCCAGAACACGATGGTGCCACACTGCCCCAGGCTTTGGCACCGCTCACAGCCAGTTACCAGCACCTGGAGTCCTTGATCCCAGTGGATATTCATGGCACTTGGTATTTCTGCCCCCCCATTATTCTAGAATTCAAGTATAAATACTCAAACACTGGCCATATGAAAATAGGACCATGGCAGTTTTCGTTTAGCCTGTTTTACAACTCAAGCCAGAGGAACGCAGCAGAACCCAGAGAGCCCTTCAAAACCCCTCACATTACATAGGACACCCCAAACAAAAATATTTATTTCTAAATATTTCCCTCAGAAGAGCCTGAGCACAGCTCTAGATCCAAAAAACCCGCTAAATATCAGAGGTTCCTGCAAACCCACAAGAGATTTTGCTATTGCTACCGGTTTACCTGCAAGGCACCCAGGTGCTGTGGCGAGGGGAAACTATCCACAGCTGGAACAGCTGCCTATACGTCTGTGCTTGAGTTTATCCATGGGCAAGTTCCGAAAAATCCCATTTCCAAACAAGCTGTGCTAATTGGCTACGCTGGTCCTCCCAGAGGAGCACTAAGATGGGGCTTCCACAGCAAGTAACTGCAAATTCAAAGTTAAATCTGGTTTTCTACAAATATTCAGGAACATTTGCTTCCTGGCAACATTCCTGTTAGTAAACCAATTTGCTAAAATATTAATGAATAGCAAACTAAAAGGGCCATGGATACAGCCAAAGTGCTTACATACGAAAATACAACTAAATATTCCCCACAAATGTCTTCCACAGTATTTGCTCTAGATTTAATAGAAAATAACCCCCTTATAACAATGCCTGGCATTTGGCATCGTGGCTTCCACTGGAAAACCTCTGGTGAGGAGATCAGCGGCGTTGGAGAAGGGTCGCCAGGATTGACCTGTGCCCACAGGGTCTTTGCATCTGCCCTAAGCCCGACGAGAGGAACCACAGCGGTGCTGGGGCCCCAATACCTCCTCCAGACCCCGGCACAGAACCTCCCCGGCGAGATGCTGGGCCAGAACAGCACAGGGAGATGCTGCTGCGCCGGCAAAGCCTTGTCTGAGCTCTAACAGCAAAGCAAAAGCTCCGCATCTCTTTTGGATACCCTCAAATTCTTCCCCTTGAGCTTTTCTACATCTTGATCACAACCCTCTGGTCAGGATAAATAAATAAAACCCCGCTAAAATTTCACATATTACCTGGAAATAATTTCAAAAAATAAAAATTCCTCGCGTTATTCCTGACAAATATCTGCACGCGTTAAACTCTCAACTAAAATGCCAGTGCGGCGGACAAGAAGCAAGCAAGGAGGGAAGAGGAAAAGTCTGACATTCCCTGAGAGGAGATCGCAGTCATTGCGGGGAGAGACAAACCCCACGCGTTTTCCACGGCCAGCCTCTTACAGGTGAGCCTTTGTTTAGCCCATCAGGCTGCCTTCAGTGAAAACAACCCTCACCCAAAAGGAAAACAAATGTCTTCCTTTGGGCTTGTCACGCCAATGGGCTTTTTACTACAAAGGTTACATTTAAATATAATTGCAAGGAAGCTTCTCACTCCACACTGTGCGGTTCTTTCCTCCTCTTGAATTTTTAACCCAAAGTGCAGCAGAGGAATAAATCAGGGTTTTCTCCATCACACGCGTTCGTTACCGTGGGGATTATTTTTTTTGCTCTGCAAGATCATTACAAGATGAGGAGGCTGCAACTGCATTTACAAAACTGAACTATTTCCTTCCCCTTCCAGAGCCCCAAACTCAAATGTGGGACAAGTCTTTATGCGAGGACAGCAGCGGGATGGGGTGTTTTTGTGCCAAGGACAGCACAGCTCCAGACTTACAGCCCACCAGGATCCCATCTCTGCTGACCACAGCCTGCTGCATCCCTGCTTGGGCACAGGGATTCCGCATTCAGTAGCCCCAGCCAGTCCATGCCCCTCTTTCACCCCTATAGGAAAACCAGCACACGCCAGGGGATTTTATAGGGACAGGGAGCCTAGAATTGGAATGATTCAACAAAAGCTCCGCGAGTCATTTCTATGACCTTGAGAAAGTCACTGGCTCTCTTCTAGACTGCAATTCCTCCTCTGTAATGGGTGGATCACTATTTTCCTGGCACGCAGGGGTGATGGGAGGTCTAATTCATTAATCTTTCTAAAGCATCCTAGGATGCTTAGATGGAAAATGCAAAATATTATCAGTAAAAGCCTCCCATTTAAATCTCGCCTGGAAACCTTCCTCTTACGCCTTAATTTGTGATTGATCCCCGCTCAATTAGAAGTAATGGGATTTACGTGTACACTCCAGCAGCGGAGCAGACCCCACAGGAAGGTGCCAGCGCCAGCGCTGATCCATGTGGAGTAGCCAGGTGATTGGTACCCACAGCTCAAGCAGCCACAGTTGGATGCTGCATCCCTGTACTGCACGGTGACCACCCAAATCAGCGCTGGGCAAAGGGATGGGGCACAATTCCCACCACCACTGCAGCACCCATCCTTACCCAATCCTCTACCATACCCTACCCAGTGCACTTTACGCTTGAAATTCCTCTCCGTGACTCAGCTTTTCACCAAAAAAAAATTAAAATAAAGTTTCTACTCACAAAGAGCCTTCCAGTCACTAGCAGACAGACCAAATCTGCAGATCATTCATTAGCTCACTGTGTCGAGTTTTAACATTCGTGGGAAGAGTTTCATCTCACGTGGGCGAGGGAAGGCAGATAACCTCACTTCGTGTGCCTCCGATGAGAATACAGCTTCAATACAATATGCAAAAAAGCAACCGGGGAATTACAAAGGGCTTTATCAGTACGTCGTGCTGCGAAGCTCTGGCGGAGTGCTTATTTTAAATAGTATTTCTCTGACTTCACGACACCTCCGGTAGGATTCAGCCCTCTCGAGTATATTAGCAAAAAGTGCCTGTTAAATCCTAGAGCGGAGAGGCAGGAAGGGAGCGGAGGCTGCTGGAAGCCGCACTGGCTTTTTTCCTTCCAGCCACTTAATTGAATCCGTAGCATCCCTCCTGTTGGTATTCCCCAGCACTCAGAATTTCAATTTGCTCCATGGATTTTTTTATACCGAGCACCCAGAAAAATTAGCATTTGTGCTGAATAGCTTTTAATCAACCATTCTCAAGTGTCAGTCCTTTTATCCCTAAAGCACTTCTACATCTCCTTGCCTGAGTCTCCCCTAGCCCTAAAATTTATTCTATACATTTATTTTCCTCCATTCAGTCTCCAGCGTCCTTTACCATGACCTAATCGTCTTAATCTTTAATGCTCATCTCTACCTTCTAACCTTTTCCATTTTCTTTTTAAAGCAATCTCTTGCTTTAAGACACAACTGCTAAGACCATGCATCAAAAGAAGCTTCATTATCACCTCTCAGCATCCTTGAAACCGCTGCAGTGAAGGCTTCCCAGTGCCAGGCTTTGAGCCGGCCGAGCAGATGCCACCCGAAAGAATAACGAGCCTCATCTTCCTTCTCTGCCCCCAGCAATATTAAGTTGCAACTCTGGATGCTTTAAACCGAGACTGTCTCTTGCTACCGCTGTCTACCTCCATGCCGTGGAGTTTTAGGCTGAGTTGTTCTATTTCCAATGTGCAAACAGTTCGTTAAACCCCTTTCTTAATGTGTCGTGCCCTCCTTTATGTTCACGCAGAGCAGGGACACCCAAACAGTGCTCGGTGCTGGCGTGGTCCTCCAGCAAGGCAGGCAGGCTGCACCTCTTATTATCTGTGGGCTTCAGTGCCTGCAGTTCAACCACTATGCCCTAAATTACAAGGGGGAAAGAAATTAGAAAGAACACTTTTTTTTTAAAAAAAATAAACGTTACTACTGCTGCTGAAATAGCCTTGAATTCCTTTGTTCCAGTTGATGCATAATATTAAGCTGTTTGGTTTTACGGGAGACACCGTGGCTATACATGTCAAGCCCGGCAACCAGGGAAGGTTAATAGACTGGTCCTTAAGTAAGATGAAAGGGATAACAGTCACCGAATAAAACTCTTCACGGGCGCCCCAGTCGTATGACCGTTGTAAAAACCAAACTTTACACAATTCCATATTAAAAACAAAAGGCTACATTACAGTTATTCCTGCACTCCCCAAATGGCCATTGCTTTAAATTGGAGCTATAAAAACACTGGGAATGCTGGACAGGGATCGCTTCAGATAACACCACTTCTTCCACTAGCTTCATCCATGGTGTTTCTTCCCCTCATTTCAGCTTTACCGACCGTATCTGAAATCTGGCACCGGTCTACACAGAATTGCAGTATCAGGGAAATGGAGATTTGGTTTTGGCAAAGCAGATGAGGAGTTACAGTGGGCATAATTCACCTCTTGATTGACTATGTCAAATGTAGTGTCTGCCGCAGTGCTCCAGTCCCACTGTTCTTGGAACCTGTAGGGTTACCACTATGGCCATGAGGTCTTCAGCAAAGGCTTTCCATTGCTAATACATATTAGGTCTCAAAGACTTTTTTTTTTTTTTT
>VXBO01008757.1:345959-406127 GCA_013400135.1 Rhinoptilus africanus | reverse complement strand
TTTTTTTTTTTTTAATTCTTACATGCATTTCTTCTTTGTGGACTTTTTGCGGGACCTTATTTAGGACCCCTGCTAATTTTGATTCCTTTTCTAAGGCTTAAACTTTCCACACTCTGTTGTTACTGATATTTCATTTCCCACAAAAGCCCAACTACATCAGGGAGAGTTTCACAAGGGCCAAGATTTCCCTTCCACAAATTTCAATAGCGTAAGCAAACGTCTTTTAAAATGGAAAATACCCTTAAAGACTTTAGACATACTCCTACAAGATTCCTATTGCCAAACTAGGAGCAGGCTGTCTCATGTTCGCATCCTCGCATAAAATCAATGGAATTTCCATAATTTACCCTAAAGATTGATGCAGTCTGTTTATAAGGAGTTAAGCTGTCAATCACATCTAAGAGGATTCAGCCTGAAAAGCCAGGTAAAATTGATCCCTCTCCACAGGGCTCAGTGGAGGGAGCTGGGAAAGCAGCATGGGAATAGTAAGGAACCCCTTTGGTATTCAGAGTCCTGATGTAATATTCAGTGTACCGAGAACTGTATCAGCTCCACCGAGAGCAAACAGACCTCCATTATATACAGCACTTATCTCTCTTTAGAACATCTGAAACTCCTAATATATTTACACCGGACACCGAAATGATCGCTACAGGCCAGACCTACATGTCGAAGACCCCAGCCTCCTCCCCAGAGGGATTAATCCCATGTCTCCCAACAGCTCTAAATCCACCTCCTTGCCACCGGAGCAGCCTGTCAGCAGTGCTGCAAAGTTAAAACAGCAAATATTAATTGCCAGCTGGGAAATCTGCCATTAGTTCACACTCAGATTTTTTTTTTTTCCCCCAGCTGGAAAGAGGGAGTGTGTTAAATGGAGCAGATTTCTTTGCAGTCGGCAAACCAGCCGAAGGAGTGGGTTTGGCCATTTCGCAACCACTAAATGAGCAACACTTTCAACACCTTCTCAGAGATGTTTTGAAATGCTATTCCTTAGAACAAATTACTTCTGAAAGTAACAAAGCACTGAACCAACACACGGACAACAAATAAAGTACAGAGGAAATAAACCACCACCACCCGAGGCTGAATTCCTACCTGCTGGAGATCACTGCAGTGATTCATTCCACGAGTTATTAGCCTGCTTGGGGTTTGTTTTCCAAGTTTGTAATTTATTTACATTGAAGCATAGAATTTTTCCTGTCAACATGCAGAAGATCATAATTTTCCATAATTAGAAAGAAACCTCTTGAGAACTGGAGGAAAGACAGACGAGAAGGCGAAAACAAAAGACGCCATTTAAGGCCACGAAATCCTAAAATGATGGGATGACATGGGTTGGGAGGGGCCTCGGCAGTTAAACATTTAGTGTAGGGTCACACCAGGTCACTGTTCCCAGCCAGGTCTTGAAAGCCCCCGGAGATGGAGGTGGCAGCCTGTCCCACCACTCGGCCATCTCCATGGGAAAACCAGCTCCGGGTGGAACCTCTCGTTTCAGCTTTTCCCCCTTGTTTCTCGTTCTCCCACCACGCACCCCCGTGCGGAGCCAGGCTCCGTCCTCTATACTACATTTGCATAGATCATGAGAAAACAAGTTATTCTCGCTCTTTCAGTGTGAGTACTCACGCGTGTACACACACACACAGACATGTACATTTTGGAAGACCATATAGAGGTTCACAGTATGAAATGTTGCTCTGAGCAACACTGAAATACTCAAACCCAGCAGCGTGAGCACGTCTGTAACAGAGAGGAGAAAGGCAGGTGGTTTTCCACAGGTATTTCTTCCCAAATTTTGTACAAAATCTGTACAAAAATATGATTTATTATGGGGAAAAATTACTGTCATCTTATTTGCTTAAAAGAAAAAAAAATATTGTAAGCTATGAGAGCAAATTACTGAAAAAAAATTACTACTGACACTTCAGGAGAGACTGGTGGAAGAAGGAGAACAAGACTGGAATACCAGACACCAATGTGCTTTTATAACACCCCATCGCTCCATATAAAATTCTATCGGAGCCCATAAAACTAGAGCTTTAGAAGTTGGACTGAATTAAAAAAAAAAAAAGAATAAAGTAATCGGCACAGGTAGAGTGCACGTATATAATGGAAAGTTCAACAATTCGGTCAACTAAGTCGGATTAAATTCACGCCAGAGCACAAACTAAATCTGACCAGCTACAGCACAAAGCTGCTATACAGCCCAGCAAGAAAAGCTGAGCTTTTTATACAAAAAAACCCCCCAATACACCTGGATAAAGGGAGGATGTCAGAACCAGAGAAAATAAGGAATGAGTTTGGGCAAGCAATGTGCTGCCTTCCTCCAGCAGGGGCTTGGCTGATGCAGGGGAGCTTTAGGATTGCTGATCCCACAGAAAAGGGTGGAGAGGGAAAGAAAGAAGGGAAAAAATACTCCTAAATCCTGAAAATGGAAAAGCATAGCTCTAAAAAGAAAGAATTCCTCTAATGTACGTACACCGCTACAGAAGTACATCACTCTGATGTGTCTGGAGAAAGGAAGGAGATAAAGGAAGAAAAACCGTGTTGAGTGGTGTATGTGCAGCTTCTGCTGGACAAAAATAATGAGAGAAAAATGAGTGAAGAGACCAAGTGGGTGTAAAAAGAAAGAAAAATGAATAGAACTGGAAAAAAAAGGGGACTACTGCTATGGGAAAGCAAAGGATTGTCCAAATCACTGAACTAAAATGATTTAGCTGCATTATCCAAGGCATTTATTCAAATAGGAACGTTTCCAGGCCAACTGCTCATTTTGGACATCTGTGGGACAATTGTCATTATGAGCACAGATATCTTTCTGGTTTTCATGAGGATTGGGCGTGATTTTGGGAAGATGAACTTCTTTCTTCTCCTCTTTGGCAGAGAGCAAAAGCATTTTATCCTCATGTATTTCCTTACTCAGTCAAAATCACCAACACTGAAATAAAATGACTATGGAAACTCAAAAACCAGTGAAAATATATAAAATTTAAAAAACCCCTCACCACAGAGTAGAGAAGTCTTAAATAGAATGTTTTCCTATGGGAAAACCAAACTATGTTTCATACCAGTGAAGACAACCGGATCAAGGAGAATTTGAACAGCTATAAGTAGCGGTGACATTTCTCCCGAGACCTCTGGATGTAGGACATGTGCTTTACAGCCTTTCCCTTGGGGCTCCAAACTCCTAAGTGAAGTTTTCCACCTATTTATCATTTGCTTTGTCAACTGCGAAAAAGGGATGGCATTTATTATTTTTTTGTTCATGGCAGCACTGGCGAACTGTGCAGGATGAAGCCTGGGGAGATCTCTCCTGCTGGGATCTCTCATTGCTTCACCCATATTTCCACGAGCTCCCACCTTGGATGTCCTATCCATTCGCCAGCCCAGCCGGACCAAGGCTTGGGCACAGTGGCCCAAAGTCTGCACACCAGGGACTAATGCCCTCTGTGAAATCTTTCACAACCACAACGTCGATGCGATCTACCCACGTTTGCTGATACCAGAGAGCCGAGGTCTCCACGTGGCCCACCCTCACCCAGCAGCTCTGTGTGCTTTCCCAGATTGCTCTCAAAGAGACTTGCATTAATTTCACAGAATGCCACGGGGAAATCTGGATGTCTGAAGGCACGTGAGATTTTTTAACTTCTTGGACTCTCAAGGTTTCAAGGAGCCATTTCGTTCTAGGCTGTCCAAAGGAGAAATCAGTCATTTGCCCAGAGCCAAATTCTCTTCTGCTCTTGCTAACATTAATGCTAGCACCGAATGAAATGTTAGTCAGGTAGCACAAATCAAGCAACACTTCTAGTCACCCACGAGTACTTGCTGTACACCAGTACTTACAAGCACTTCGCATGTGATGAATATGTTAAAAGAGCTGAAAAAAAATCCTTTCCCAAAACACACACAAGAAAACAAGATCTTTCCTGTTCACTTTGTTATCAGTTTACTGTGGGTAGACCTGGCTCAGACAAAGTGGAATCGGGGTATTTGATCTCTGTCATACTTTTCAGGCCATCCAGTTTGCCACTGATAACTGGGTAAACTGGCAGAGCACGCAGATGCAATCTACGGTGTCCCTCAGCTCTACGCAGGGACTTAAATCTTAATTGAAGAAGTCAACTGGGACAAAAAAACCCTCATGAAACAGCCCGCTCATCAGCCTAATTGTACTCAAATAATTAAACTATCTACTTGATAGAAAACAAACAGAAAGCTCATGCCTACTGACAGATGTTTTCAGCTTTCCAGCTGAAACAATACAACTTGCACCTTTTCCTCCAGTCAAAGTCTTACGCTTTACGTCACGTCTACAATGTTGCTTATAAACCTGTAGCTTAATTGCTTACTACAGGTTTCTCTTTAAAAAACCCCACTATCATTCTTGATTTACAAATAGGAGACTAAAATACAAAGAAATTAAAAGTGACACAGTAGGTTACTCAGGAATCTCATGGCAGAAACAAGGGCTAACGCCAAATACTCCTACAGAGTTCCACTCTGTGGGATTATTCCCCCCTTAAGGTAAACTTTTTTTCCTACATTTTATCTCTGCAGACAGTGGTGTGAAGTACTTTTTGATCTATTCATGCAGGAAGCGAGTTTGTTTCTTTCTTCCCTTCCATAAGGCTGTTATTCTGCCGAGAAGCAGATTTGAGCAGTGCTCCATGGCAAGAGCTGAAGGGTTACTTTAAACTGGGACACAAAACTACTACTTTCTGCCATCATTTCATGGTGTGTTCAGGAAAGTATTCAAGCGTGACATTGTATCATTAGGTATAATACAGCCATTGCAGAGCCACTGATTACTGCAATGAGAACTCATTTTCTTTAACGCTCTATGCGATAAGGAATGAATCAAAACCCAGGCCAGAAGCATCGTCGTAAAAAGGCAGGCGATGTACAAGAATGAGAATAAACAGTCTGAAGACACCTTTGGGGGAGAAAACTCACCACATCAAGTGGGGTCGAGGGGCTGCTGAGCACCTCTGAAATTAAGGTCTGTATCTCCCTTTTCTTCGGGAGGTTTCCCAAGCTGCGGTCCCAGCTGTGTCTTACTCGGGGATGGAGGCAGCGTCCAGCCAGATCAACGCCCTGATCTGACTAGACACCCCACGGCAGAAACACCAGCACCAAGGAATAAGGCACAAACATCCTTTTCAGATGTTCCTTTTTTAAAATGACAAGCAAAAATCCCTCTTCACCTTGACCTCCATGTGCTGTGCCTCCAAATACACCTTTAGGTGACCCCTTTCCATGATTAACTTCATACAAAGTCTACTGATCTTAGACCCAATTACCTGCATTGTTAAATTTAAAGCGTGGCTGTGATAAACTAACCCAGCTCAGCTGTGTTCACCAAGTCAACCCTCTGACCAGCTCCTCTGTCCCACCCACAGCCAGATCCCCAAAATAAGTGAGAATTTGAAATGCCGAGCACGGCAGTGTCTAGATAGCTCTGGAAATTTTGGGCCAGTCTCGGTCTCCAGGCCTCCTCTAAGGCACAGGAACGGTAATGTTTTTCTATCTCCAAAGAGTACCAGGAAGATATATTAATAAGACTCTCCAAATAGGCTCCTTTTTCTTAAACAGGCTCTTCCAGCATCTTGTATTCACATGGGTTAGTAAACGAGAACCTGCCATGGATAGGTCTGTACACAGCCAAGCTCCTCAGGGGCTCAAGTGCCCAGTGAGCTGAAAATAAAGGAATTATTTTCATATTTGATCACGTAAATGTCACTGGATATATCTGCAAGAACCCACTGGAATCTTTCCGTAGGTACGAGTTTTCAAGCGATACTCTAGTGAGTATAGAAGTAAATATAATTTATAGAAGTAAAATAATTTACAAATTCTTCCGCTCCCTGGCATTTTATCACACACTCCTGCCACTTCAGCCTCACTTGATTTGTCACAAGATGGGACATGGCATACAAAATATTAATGGACAAGACGCAGGACTCCATCCCTTTGGTGATTTGGTGCAATGGTGATAATGAAACTTGCTATTGAAACTGCTACTGGTAAATAGAAGCATCTTTAAACCTCTTCTGGCAGTACACTTCCCACCCCTCTTATTTCATCTAAACAGCTCCTTTCCTTTGCCCATGCCACTCGCTTAAGTAGGTTTTTGTTTTTCATTTTTGCAACAAACTTTTTGTAATACCATATACCTTTTCTTAACGCCTTTGTCTCGTTCAAAGCCTTACCAAATGAACTAGATTGTAAAACGTTATTACACTGGAAGCTGTTTGTACTGAGCAGCACAAGTACAGCACACACAAAGCACGCAGTGATGTTAATTATTTACCAGTTCCCAGTTTGATTACATTTTGGGTGGTGATGACACTCGGGGGCTTAACAGCTGCATAAAATATTGTGTTATGTTCTGTAGCGTCCCAGAATAAATCACCCTTGAAAAAAAAATCTGTCTCTTAGAAATAAAACATACCATTTTGCCATTTATCAGGATTACGATAAGACGAGTGATGGAAGTTCTACAGAAGTATTTAGTTTTTAATGATGCCCTACCTTTGAAGAAACAGTCCTTGCTGTGGATGATGTAGATTTTCTTCCTCTGCAGACAAGAGGCTCGGTGCAGTTGACAGTGATTTTCATAAAATTTGCCATCAGATCCACACACGGGCATGTAGCTGGACTTGCAGTCTTCTACGCATCTGCATTCGGGCTGGTTGGTGTCCTTGTTCAGCACACACTTACTCCCCCGGCCGCAGTACTTCTTCTCACAGGATGCGTGCAGGCCATCCTGCCCGTAAAGCACTGGGAAGAGCAGAAAACATCAGCGTGAGCAATATTTGAGCAAAATTTCTTTACTGAGAAGTGGTGGAGGTGAGGCCATTTCTGCTTTTAGCCCTTTGTGAAACCCTACTCTAGAATAAAATCCGGTGGGAGTATTTCAGTGCCCAAAGTTTGGCCACGAGTTACGTTCAGGCAGCAGTTCTGAAAACTTTCACCCCTCCAACAACAAAACCCACAAGGAGCTTGATTTCGGGCAGCAAAGTGCCGTAAGTGACGGCACTCAGTTCTGTGCCGGTGTCCACATTAACTTCCACCCCGTGAGCCAGCAGCGGGACATTCACACGGGTTTCAGTGAAAGCTCAGGCAAACAATTGCTGAAAGCTTTTGAGAAAATATCCCCCAAAGAAAGACACGTCACTGAAGTAAAGGCACTATTACAAGAAGATGCTTCTCGCTGTAAAAGTGATCATCGGTATATATCCACACACTCTGAATAATGACACATAATGAAAAATAACTTTCTACTACTTTTAAGAATCCATTGAACATGATGTTCTGAACATTACTGTACGATCTGCTGGTTGATACTATTAAAAGGCTAAAGAAGTTGCCCTTGTGCTATAACACTTTCTGCTTCTGAATTTTCCTTGCTTAAAGGCTTATAACAGACCATTATTTTAAGTCACGCAGGACAGGAGACTTCCAAACAAGCCACTACTCTGAGTGTAACGCTAATTACTGCTTTTTATAAAGAGTGCTTCATGAAATTAGATTATTCTATGCTAACTGGAGTACGCAAAGTTGAGAATTACAAAGTCAAAAGGCGTAATTAAGGCAGGAATAAACATTTCCTAGCGCAGAGCCCGCTGCCAGCCTCACACAGCCTTCCAACAGCAGCCTCCGGCTGTGCCCACACCAGGGACCCAGTCTGGACCAGCAAAGGCGGTTTTGAAGCAAATCCCTACCATCTACCACAGGCAGGTTTGGCTCTCGGCAAGGCTTCGGTGCGCGCTGCCTTTCAGAGGAAGCTCAAGTGGAAGCACTGCTCCAGACCTGCTCCAGCATCCCACAGGATGAACCCTGCAGTGACGGCAGCGCCACAACAGCCTCCAGAATGCACCCAGGGCTCTGCCCTCCGGAGGGTTTTCAAGTAACAGAAGTGTTCAGCCCAGGAGAGCAGGTCAGAGCCCTCTCATCACATGTAATGGAGATGGGAGAAGCATCAGCGCCAGCTACCTCCATCTATCAATACCTTTTCATCACGCCAAATTCTTTGCTAACATCGACACAGCCCCTGCCTGCCCAGCATTTTATGCCAAAACAAAAAGCCCCAGTGCTGAAGCTGTATTTCATCTCCTAGCGATCAAGGGGTTAAAGGATGTGCACAGAGAAGCTAAAGTTTCTACAAAACCCCATTTTTCCTGGTCCCTGTTAAGCCTTTGTTTTTATCACTGTAAATCAGAAAGGGAAAAAAAAAAATCTGTTACTGGAGGATTAACTGTTTGACTCAATAACTCATTAAAATTCCTCCAACTTGGCAAGCGAAGAAATATTGACTTTTCCTGACTTGTAATAAACTAGAAGGTCAAAGCATCTCTGAGCAGTGCAAAAAGTACAGTCCCTGGAAGGAGTATCTGAATATTCTCTATTTACTTTACTAATTGTTCCAGAGTTTCTGCAAAACATCCTCAGGAATGCAAATTTTGTGACCTGCCAAGGCCATCTGCACGTACAGTGTCTGCTGTAGATCAGAGCGGCGCAAAGGATCAGGGCTCGAGGAAGCCCTTGTCAAGCATCCTCCTCCTCCCAGTGGCAGGACCTGCAGCTGTAGAGACACTTGGCTTATCCACCACAATGTGCCTCAAAAGACATGTTTTGGAGACTGTTATTGATTCCAAAGATATTAAAAAAAATTTAAAATTACCAAAAATAGAGGAGCTGTTATTGTCTATATAAATACAAATCAGAAACAATTACAAAGCCCTTCCTGTGCTGTCTCGATTGCTAAAAATTGATCTCTCGGGGTTAGCACCAGCCAAGAAACTGCACCATGCGTCTCGCTGAAGGTCACTTCTGCCTCCTGGGTCACAGTGGGCTGCTCTGATTTAATGCATCAGGTCACATCTGGGCAGGCCACAGCTGCACCCTGCCCCGGCAGCAGCAAAAATCCCCCGGGAGCCTCAATTATTTTTGTTATTCTGATTTTTAATATAAACTTAGCATTACTGAAGACAAACACTATTCCTATTGCAACAGGAGTTTTAAGGTTTTTTTAATGATAGAAAGATTTGGTTAAGCACCAGCTCATACAAACAAATAAAAAAAAAAGGACAAAATACTTTGGCTTTTCTACGCCCACCCTGGTTATTATGGAGAAGCCACAGAAAGCCTGTCTGCGTGTATGCCTCCTTCATTTTTTTTTCCACAGTTTGGTTCATTCTGTGTTCCCAGATGGAGACCCCCTGTTTAAACAGACCAAAGTTGGGTAAGGTGGTAGGAAGGAAACCCCACAAACAGCCAGGAAAGAAAAATTCATGTACTCGGGAATCCTGATGTGCTTCTGATGGTCCAAGTCCTCTGAAACCTGTGTCTGTGAGCAGAGTGCTAACATGGGATGTCTTTGCCAGAATCTGATAACGTTGATAGCAGGTCTATTTAATTCAGTTCCTACTTGCATAATTCTTTGATGAACTCAATTCCCCCACAAACACAGATGGGCTCCTCAGGCCAGGAAGGACAGTAAAGGGATGGGAAACAGAATGGAGCCGGTGGAAACTAAGAGGAAAGAAGGTATTTGACTGTAAAAGCACTGTTGTCCTTATCCAGGCAATTAATTCATCCAGAGCAGCATCATGGAAAGGGACCTTCCTCGACTGCATCAGACGCCTGCTCCGGTTGATGCCATGGGCAGCCGGGAAGGACACCAGCACTTAGCTCAGCGGCATGAAATGTGCCTGCCATCGCTATTTTTTTGTCACATTATTAAAAGTGACTGAATTCCCCACTCTTACAAAGATTATTAAAAACAGAAATGGGAAAGGTAATCAAGTGAAACTGCCAAATAACTGCTCACAGTATTTACGAACCCCGCTGTACTGCATGGAAACAGGCATAATTTATTTAATTTATTAGTCACAAAGAAAGTCATTCACTTAGGTTAAGATTTTATCATCTTGCCAAACAAGCCACTTTTCAACACTAATTAAGCTCACCCAACATGGCTAGAGTCTGGGCTGCCACAGCGTGTTGAAGCCAGCAGGATGGAGAGAGGCAGCCCGCTCGTGGACACCCAGGAAAACACTTCTCCAATTGTTTTCTGGACACCCCTGAGAAATGTGGAATTTCAGTGGAAAACCAACAAAAGCTTGGTGTAGGCAGTAAAATAACTGAGCTCAGGCATTTCATAAGGCTGCTTAGCAGGCTGCCTTCATCTCAAAGCAAGACTCCAATAAGAAAATGAAGATGTTATTGCACATTGGAGAATACGCATCCTCTGGCTGCTCATTAATTCATGAAGACAGAGACCTCATCTACCTTTTACACGCCACTAAATATGTTACAGATCAGACTAAGCCTCACAGACATTTTTTTTTTTTACTCCCAAATACAACCCTATTCCTTACTTCAGCAAAACTCCCGAAGAGTTCACGGGAAGGTTGGGTTCCCGACAAGCGCCGACTGCAATTAAGACCAACCAGATGCAGCGAAACCAAAAACCAAACCACTCTATCGTACCATTACTCATAAAACATTGCTAATACACTACAGAAATGTAAATTACTACATTTACATGTTAAAAACCAGTTTGCCTTCAAGTAACAGTGAGCTCCTTGCAGGCAGCTGGACATCCAGTTTTATTGCTGAAGAAAAAAGTTGAAATGCAGCATCAGGACCGGGGCCAAACTGGGAAACTTTAATTATGGGGCACTGGAGAGTGGTATAACCAAATCCAGGAGTTTCTGCGCCAAGTCCTTCAAAGGCAATGCTGCGCCTTGCAAACGTAACAAAATAAGAAAGGGTTATTAAGCATTGGAAGAGGCTGCCCAGGGAAGGGGTTGAGGCACCATCCCTGGAGGTGTTTAAAAGATGGGCAGATGTGGTGCTTCAAGATACGGTTTAGTGATGGTTTTTGCCAGTTAGGGTGATGGTTGGACTCCATGATTTGAAAAGTCCCTTCCAACCGAGATGATTCTATGATAAAAATATTCAGTCTCTAAACTCAGTTTGTTACTTCCATTAGGTAAACCCGTGAGGTGACAGGTCTCGAGCTACTCCTCCAGCACCTGGACATCAAATTTCCAGCATTTTTCCTTTCCCCCATTAAATATGGTCTAAAATGTGACACTTGTAAGCACTGCTCACTGATGAAAAATATACATTGCCAGTAGACACAGATATATATACACACACACGACGCACACACGCAGATGTGTACGTGTTCAAGTGCGTATTTACACAGACTATACGTGTTTACACGTGGGCTAGATGCTTCCCCTACATAGAGTTGCCACAACTTCACTTTTGCGGATGATGGGAGGCCAGATGCTGCAGCACGGTGCCGCAAAACCCTTCCTTCCCCAGCACGCCTTCAATAGACATCTTGAATAACTCCTGGTTGGAAGTAACACAAGTTCAGACGCGTGACTATCGCACCCGGCCTCTGTTCAGTCTGCAAATGTGTGTGCTACACACCCCATTACTACAGCAGTAAAACAAGAAAGGAAACATAAAAAAAGAAAGGAATTTCATAACAATCTGCTCCGAGTTTCTCGGTTTTTCACCGCGTGCCTGTCATGAAAGTGGAGAGGCAGAAAAGCCATGGCAAATCACCTGGAATAGAGGCATGGTAGCAGTGCACTCATTATCTCCATTACTAGCCGTTGGTGCTATTATTTATTTTCATAAAGCAAAACCAGTGCCTTCTCCTGGAGAACAATATAGAAAATGAGATGTGCTTCAAGCATATACATTTTGCTGTGGATGCAAACTATTTTCTTTCAAGGTTCTGGAGCTAACTGCGTGTTTGTGTGCATCTTTGAGCGGGACGGAAAGGGACACAGAAGGGAAGGACAAATAAAAATCAGTCATTTTTACTAATTTAGATGCTCTACGCGAAACAAAAGACAGGATGACAAAGAAAGCCTCCTTGGAAAGAAAACAAGTAAACCTTCCCAGATGGCCATATTATTTCAGGAGGACTCTTGCAGAGTTTAAAAAACAAACCAGAAATGCCAAAAAGAAAAGAAAATCTACTCTAGAACGGAGCATTGCAACAAATAGTTGTACGATGACACCAATGCCAAGGGAGCTGCTTAATCTGTGTCCAGAGTTTAACATCAAATACGAACAAACTGTATTTGCTCAACTGAGGTTCAGTATTTCTGCAAATAACATCAAGAAAGCACTCAAAAACCATAGGAAAATTTTCTATAGCAATTTTACATCTGAGAATAGGGATTAGCGTTATCTTCTATGTCTGTCAGGCCTATGAAATCCATTAGAGGTGATATAATGAAAAGGCATTTGAAAATTTCAAGTAACTATGCTCTTCCTAGTGTAATTAACTCAATTTTTGCCCCACTTCAAATCCATTGAACTACTGTGAGATCAATAGCTTCATTAAATATTTTTTTTTTCATGGTATCATGGTTTATGAGGGTACTAACATGAAAAAAAGAGGCAACAGACACGTACAAATCAAAAGATCCTAACCACGTAAAGCACATACGTGGATCACCGAGAAAGAAATACCAACCAATATATGAGGCCATATATATTTAGATCCTTGCCATGAAAGCCTACCGTGCACAATTTGCTTGATTGTTCTCTTCTTGGAAGAACTACTACAGAGGCGATTCATCAAATTGCTCTTTATGAAATGTTTAGATAAAGTTATCTATGATGGGTACTGCATATTGAAGGCAATTTTATTACTTTACCACAGCGCAGCAAGCATAAATGTAGACTTAAATCTGCCGGGCTGCTGTGCTGTGCCGCTCCTGCCGGCACCGCACCTCACCCTGTGTCCCCGCAGGCAGCCGAGAAACCTCACCCCACCAGTATGAGACCAGTGCATTGCCTGCACGGATCAGGTGGATTTAATTTAATGTTTCCTTGGGCACCGGTATTAACAGCATTGTGAACAGCCCAGAGAAAACTGGGTAGCAGTGTGTGTGTGTCTGTATGCATGTGGAGCTGTTGGAGCGGGGCCAAAGGAGACCCCGGAGATGCTGGGGGGGCTGGAGCCATGGGATGAGGGAGAATGGTTTTACATTGAAAGAGGGAAATTTTAGAGTGGATATAAGGAAGAAATCCTTTGCTGTGAGGGGGGTGAGCCCCTGGCCCAGGGTGCCCAGAGAAGCTGTGGCTGCTCCATCCCTGGAGGGGTTCAAGGCCAGGTTGGACGGGGCTTGGAGCAGCCTGGGCTGGTGGGAGGTGTCCCTGCCCAGGGCAGGGGGTGGGACTGCGTGGTCTTTAATGTCTTTTGAGGGCTTTAAGGTCCCTTCCAACCTAAACCAGTCTATGGTTTTATGTATGCACACACACGAGTGTGTTTTGCTTTCTTGTGTATTTAATTATCTCGGTATTGCACAGTCCAAAGAATGCAGAAAACTTTCCAGTATCAGCTCTGGAGGGAACAGATCACATTAATACTTTGGTTTCTTTGGTAAAACTCCGTATCAGAAGAACACACTCTTCTGAAGGAAGTCAATGACATTCCCATAGGTCACTGCTCAAAATCAGTCTTGTTGCCTTTAATCTCACTTATCAATCTTTTGCCTGCCCCATCTCCTCACTCTTCCTCTCAGGACCAGCCTCACTCCTCTCCTTGTTTTCAGCAGTCCTTTATCCTCTGACCAGCACAGCAAGCCCTAGCACTCTACGGGCTACTATAAAAGACATGAGAAATCAATAACGCAGTGTCACGCATCTTCAATGCTATTGTGTCATGCTATTCCTTCAATGCAGTTCTGGTGGCAGAGACTACAAGGAGGTTAGAATCCAATAATAAAATAACTATAGATGACTTGCCTGCTTTTCTGGCGCTTTCTTCAATTACATTACCAGTGGAGCTGCTGGAGGCAAGCTGAACAGTCTAGATGGTCCCAGTTATCTGCGTTATTAACCTTTAAATCTGTCCACGCATGTCATCTTTTGCTCGCTCCCCTTTTCCCTGGGCCCCACCGCCCGAGGCTTCCCCCAAGGGCTGCCTGCCCTGCACCTCACCTCCTCTGGCTCCTCCACCCTCCGGAGCCACAACTCACCATCAACCCTGTGGCGAGCATCCTCCACGCGATGCTGCCTACCCCCAAGCCTCCTTGGCACAGGGCAGCAGTCCCTCACTTCCATGTTTTCAACATCCGATTCCAAAACTTTAACAAATTTACCCTCGTTTTGACCATTTCTGCTTGGAGGAGGATGAAATCCACAAACCGAGCGTGTTGGGCCATGCTGTAGAAGCAGCGGGACACACGGCCACCGCTTATCATGCCTCTGTAAAAGCACAGGAAATCTTGCAATATTAGCAATGCTTCAAGAACAAAAGATGCCAAGTTTCCATCTGAGGAGTATTCTACAGGCTCAAAGAAATCTCTCCTTTTTCTATTTTTTGACTCATTACTTTGCAATAGCTCCATTTATCAGAAAATAATTGCATTTGTTTACTGTACACCTATTTTCTCCTTACATATGCACAAACCAAATGTTATTTCAGATTGGGTAGAAAGACGTTTTCAGTTTCCTATTTATTTTCTCATTCAGTGCATCAGTTTATAAGGCTGATTGAGGAAAAAGAGCAGAAACAGAAAGCCAGCTCGTCACTATGTTTGTCTCAAAAAAAATAAAAGAACATTATTCTGATTATTTATTTTTGGTTGGAAGAGGAATAGATAACTAGCTTTTATAATTAATATCCAGCCTGCTTCCTTATTACCTTATTCTTTAATTCTGCCCTTAATAAATAAATCCTTCTGATTCGCATCAAGCTGCACAAGTGTCACTGCACGAGGTTTCAGCGTGATTGATTACAGAGACCTCAGTGAGCATCATCACGGCGATGCCTGTGGCAGCACTTCCAGTAGTGCTTCCTTCTCTTTAAGGGGCGCATGCCGCACACTTGAACCTTACAAATGAAGTCGCATTCTTAGAAAAACATTTTTCAAGCTATGTTCAAGCACAGCCCAAAAATGTAGGAGAGGTAGTGACGCCAGACTTCCACCTGTTTCCCTCGCTGCTCGAGAAGGATGGAGTACAACCTTTAGGTACAACCTAAAGACACAGTAATTAAATACCACATCTTTCCATAACTTCCATATTCCACCTGGTTATTAGCATTACACGGAAGCACTTGGTGAACTGGAGGAAAGGGTTTCATTCTGCTCCTCCATCAGAAGCATCCAACTGTGGAAACAAAAGGTGGATCCACGGCAGAGCCGCCTCTCTGAGCCCCTGCACCCATCCTACCTCCTCCAGCAGCCAGGAAGAAAATTCCCAAACCAGTCACTTTACCAAAGGAAAGCTCTTGCCCTCAAGAGGAAGCTATCATGAGCCTGGAAACCCACCTCCAGGGCAACTCGCTTTGGACGGCAAAGACCATAAACCTACAGGGTATTTTACTCTCCCTTCTTGTGCCCCTCTCTCCCAACTAGATTAATTTTCAAGGATAAAAGCTTCCAGAGGGAATCTGTCAACAGTTGCACATACACACAAGTCGCAACACTCCTGTCATTTACTACTGCGCATAAAGGCAGGCAGACAGCTGTGTGAAAATTAGGGACTGGGTTCATTTTGTGAGTCTATTTCTGAGCACTGATGTTTTTCTGTAAGAGTTGCCATTTGCTGGAAAGAAATGGAGAGAAAAGGGGGGGGAAAAAAGGTATTAAAGCTATTTAGTTGTAATGGGGTTTGTGTTGGTGCAGGTGTTTTGTGTTTTGGTGTGTTTTTTTTACTTCTGGGCGAAGCGTAATGCATGTTTGACTCATGGCTACTTTCCTTGATTGAAGAGGCAGCCCCGGCAGCGGGATGAGTGGCATTCCTGCATCACATCTAAATCAGCATAAACTCCCCACTTGAAACTGTTGAGGTTGCACAGTGTCTTTTCACATATCCCCCCCCCCNNNCCCCCCCAAGACATTTCATTTATGTTTTCCCTACTAGATGCCTTAGAGCCTCATAGATTACAAGCGTAGGAGCGTTACCACGTAACAGAAGTGCGAGGCAGGCACCAAACAGGTCCATTATGGGGAGAATTACAATCACGCAACAACCGAACGAGGATGTATTACATCTGCGTTGGGATACGGAAAAAAGGACATTTTTATAAATCAGTTTTGAGTCATTCTTGAGAGAGCGAAAGAACTGGTGGAAGGACCTTCTTACTGACTCCGTGTAACCAAGTTGTTTCCTCCTCTGCGTTGTGTCCCCTCTTGTCATCCTTCATGAATCATTTAATTCCAGTTTATCAAAGAACTGCAGGATGCAAATGGTCTAAAGAGACAAAAGCCACAGAAGGAGCCTGCAGCAATGGATTATCAGCAGCTCATCTGCTGCCCTCACGCCGCCTCCAAATCCTCCTCCACCGGTGGGGCAGCTTTGCAAAGAAAAATAACATCGGGAAAAGGCAAAGCCCTGGGGAGCAACAGTTTGAAGAGTGATTGGCCAGGACAGCACAAGAGAAAGGTTTCCTAGCTGTTGTCTACAAACCCCCCCTGTCTCCAAGAGCATCCCAGGTGCCTGCAGATCAGCCACATGCTGCATCTCCTGCGCGTCTGACCTGGCTGTGTGCTGCGGCGGTGGACGGGGTGAGCGATGTCCCTCCAGGCAAAGGGAGAAGAGCAATTTTGGCATAATGCATCCATGGCGATCCCTGCGCTTACCTTTCATTCTAAAAAGGCTTCAGGGGGACCCCAGAGAAGGTCAGTGGGACAGCAAGGAGACAGCAGTGAGCATTTTCCAATCACCAGCGGGGCTGGCACCGGAGAGGGGGCCGGGACCGTGCACACTCCAGCCACAAACCCCACCGGACCCCCCGGCCACGACCTGGGCATTTTCCAGTTCAAGCTTCTGTGAAGCTGCTGGACCAATCTCACCGAAGCATTTTAAAGAGAAATCTGTATTCGTGGTTTGCTGTTTGGGGATTTTTTTTTTGGTGGTTAATTTTGTTTGATTAGGGTTTTTTTGTTTTGGTTTGGTTTTTGGTGGGTTTTTGCTTGGTTGGTTGGTTGTTTTGTGGGGCTTTTTGGTTTAGTTTTTTCTTGTTTCTTTTTTAAAGAGAGAACCACTGCAGCAAAATACCCAACCATTTCTCACCATAACATGACTCAAGCCCCTCTCTGAATATGAACAGAGGTGCCTCATGAGATGGAGATAAGCACTGCTCAAACCTGCCCCTACCAGGTCTGGCTCACACACAGCTGAAACGATGATTATTTACTTTTTTTTCCATCTGCTCTAAATAAATAATAAAAAAAACCACCTCGAACTTCAAAGATCAAAGACCTAGCCTCACCTACACCTCATCCAAGCTACCGAGATCTTTCCTCCTAACCCTTCATGCTGGGGCTGCCAAAACCACCGCCACCAGAGAAATCAGATGTGCGATGGGAGCCCTGCCTGCCCCAAGGAGGGATGCGCAGGAGATGGGTGCCTGGTAGGAACGCAGGGCACATCGCCGTCAGCGTGTCCAGGGCTGCATCCCACCTCGGGAGGGGTGGTACAGGTGAGGGGGGGTACAGGCAGAGACCAGGGCATCATCCAGCCCGCAGCCACCACAACTTATGCCAAATACTTCATTACTTGAAAAACTGCCCAGCTTTTTGAGCCCAAAGGGAAGCTTCCAAAATTATCCGGTTGCTAGAAAACAAGGCAAATTCAAAAAAAAACCCCCACAAACCAACAAACTCCAGGGCTGCCTTTTAAATTAGTAAGAACAGGACATCTTTAAAATATTATTTTAAATGCATTATGCAACACTTCTCAGATGAGGTTCATAAAAACTCAGGAGTAAAGTACGTTCAATTTCAAACGACAGCAAATCAACAAAACCAACAGCTGCCAACAGGACAGTCACGAAAGCAAACATACACCTTTCATTGAGGCTACAAATAACTCTTAAATACATGTTACTGACCAACGATGGCGATCTGCTCAGCAGCTCAAAGGCTGAACTAAGTCGCGTTGGCCGTGGGCTGAGGATGTTTTCAGATCGTTGCTTAAGTGAACGTCTCGGGAAAATTGGATTCATGCACTGCCAGGCTGAGTGAGCCAATTTTAATTGGGATGTCACCAAAACATATTAAAAAAATGTGACACACCCCCAAATTCCCCGACTACAGATGTGCCCTAGCAACTCCCCATCCTCTGGTACAAGAGGCCACAGTGGCTTCAAGCTTCAGTTCAGTGCTGGTCAGCCTGAGTGAGCAGGAAACGCTCCGTGAGCTGGAAGCCAGCCTGAAACATCACCACAGCACACCACAAATCAATAACCATTTGCATTCCCCTTTCCCACCTCTGTTATCTTTAATGAAGTTCTTTGCCAAGGCTCAGAAATACAGAGAAACACTATTTTCTAAGCGATGGCATCCAGTTCTTCTGCACCTTATGCTAATTTTGCATTTCTCCACTGGCTTAATTTTCTATTTGTTGTCTAACTACAGGACACCGTTATACTCCAGCACTCCCATATTTTGCGGACGCGCTATTTTGTTCCACTGTCTGCTCCACCTGGGGCCAGTGTGAATGCACAGAAACCTTCACCTCCTACAGGACAACGCTTTGACATTTTGGTCACCATCAGCAAATGTACCCCCAGAGCCTGCAGTCAACACCGAGCCTCCGGAGGCTCTGTCCTCAGCGCACCTCGATCTCTCATCCCCTTCCCGAGGATTCCACTTTCTCATCAATAAAGGAAATTACACCAATTCTCTTTCTTCAGATAGCTTGACCAACAAACCTGCTCCTGAATAACAGATTTTGAGGGACTGTAGTGATAGGATGAGGGGGAACAGTTTAAAGCTGAAAGAGGGTAGGTTTAGATGAGATGTGAGGCAGAAATCCTTTGCTGTGAGGGGGGTGAGCCCCTGTCCCAGGGTGCCCAGAGAAGCTGTGGCTGCCCCATCCCTGGAGGGGTTCAAGGCCAGGTTGGACGGGGCTTGGAGCAGCCTGGGCTGGGGGGGGTGTCCCTGCCCAGCGCAGGAGGTGGTGCNTCCCTGCCCAGGGCAGGGGGGGGAATGGGGGGTTTTAAAGTCCCTTCCAACTCTAACCATTCTGCGATTCTATAGTCTCTTCCTATTCCTGAGGTAAACAGCCCCAGCAGACATCCACCCTCCTTTGCCAGTCCTGCCACATCACCCCCACCTGCACCAAGCACTCGCAGGTATATCCATCAACATCTTACACTCCTAAATTAAACAAAAGACATCGGTTTTATCCCCACTTACCCTCCAGCAGTTTCTTCTCCCCGTACTTCTCATACAAAGGAGAACAGAAGAATTAATGCCATTTCTACTGCACTACAAAGCTTTTACTCTCTCTGTATTTGCTCTGTGCCAAAGGAAGCATTTTAACATGCATTTACCTGATGCAAGAGTTACAGGCTATTGAAAGGATAACACAGAAAAATGAAAAACCTACTAAAAAGCTATTTTGAAATTGAAAAGCCTTTAAACTTCACATACTGTTAAAACTGGCTCGCAGGGTACCAGTGCAGAAATGGAACAGTGGCACTGAAACACTAACATCAGCTTTTTTTATTATCCTGAGAACTAGGAACATCACCAGTTTCTCGAGTTGAGACTCACGATGTAAAAAGAAAAATCCAGAAGAGGTGAAAACAGATAAAAATATCAGTACCAAATTAAGGGTTTCTGCAGTAGGTACATTTTTGTTTCTAACGTGTTTGAACTTCATCTGAAGTTTGTTAACTTGCCCAATCATAGAATGGTTTGGATTGGAAGGGAACTTTAAAGATCATCTAAGTCCAACCACCTCACAACGAGCAGGGGCATCAATTAGACCAGGTTGCTCAAAGCCCCGTCCAACCTGACCTTGAATGCTCCCAGGGATGGGGGCATCTACCACCTCTCTGGGCAACCTGGGCCAGCGCCTCACCACCCTCATAGCAAAAACATTCTTCCTTATATCCAGTCTAAATCTTCCCTCTTTCCATTTAAAGCCATTACCTCTATTTCTATTGCTACAGGCAACTGGGCATCTGGTTCAGGAAACTGCCCAGTGGGGCAGAGCCCTGCAGCCCCCCCGCAGCGAGATTTGTCCCCTCGCAGGGCATCGGCGCTGGTCCACAGCCACGCAGGGACCCCGTCTGGGACTCATCCTGCTGCTAAACAAAGGCAGCAGCCTGCACCCGGGGTGCGGGAGTGCTCCTGGCTCATTCACGCCAGGAAAACACGTGGAGAGCTGAATCTGAAAGGGCAGCTAGACAATAAGAGGACACGTATTCACTGCCTTCCCTTTGAAAGCGCTCTGTGCAAGGAATAAAAACAAGCAACAGCTGATAAAAATCAACAAAGTTTGTTTCCCTTAGAACACAAAGGCACCAAATGAAAACAAGAGGGTCACATTTAATAGCAGAAGAGGAAAAGCTTGGGATAAAAAGCAGGAATAAGCCGCAATCATCAGTCATCAACATCAGAGTATACTGGGCAAAAGCAGCATCGCAGGGCTTTTTATTCTCTTAAGAAAGGGAATGGAATAAAGTGCATTTTGGTGCAGGGTATATTTCACATGTTAAGCTGATCCACACGGACAGGGCACAACTACAGAAATAAAGGAGTGCAAGGTGTGCACAGGCACCCACAAGACCAAGGCAGGGGTTACACCTGAACACAGGTTAGATGGGTGCCGTGAAAGCCCCAGTAAACCAGTGCCACCAGTCTAAAGCTGAGACACTTGATGAAGCGCGCATAGAGCAGGTAGGCATTGTATTTCAGATTTGAGGTTGGAATTAGGTTTTTCCATCACCTTGTAGCTCAAACTCCCTGGTTCCTTTAAAAAAATAAGTACATCTACTCATTCTAAAATTGAGTGACCATGCAAGAACCTCCCTGGTCCATCTTCCCAGTCTCTGTTAATCTGGCTCCTTTGAATTAGCACACGCAGCTCTCTGGCAGTTTCGGGCGAAACATGCGATGATGAATCAGATCGAAAGAAAGGATCAGGAGAAATGCAATGGGTGACTCTTTCCCCAGTCACTTTGGACCACTAACCAGAAAGGTAAAAAGAAGAGTCCCTAGGAGCATCCCACAGCCCTTTTCCCTATGCATAAAGGGCTCAACTGGTGAATTCATCAGCGGAGACGAAACTGGTGCTGCCCCTCGACATGGCACCCAGGTTCTCCCACCCTGCAGGGCCCACGCAGGACCCACCACCACCTCCCCATGAGCGTGGTGCGCCCAAACGCCTGCTGGAATATATTGCAGCTCAGAGTTTCGATACAGGAGCCCACATCGTGCAAAGGAAACACAACAGCGAGAGGGATGACTGGAACAGCCTGGGGAAAAGTTCACTTTCAAAAACATTTGCTTTAGAGACAAAAAACCATGTTGGTTCAGCCCTAGAGCAGCTCCTCACATCTCCCCATGGCTTGGGAAGGGCCGGCTGAGCCCACAGCTCCGATGGCCCCCAGCCATGGCCAGGTGATGGAGCCCTCCTCGCATCCTTGTCTTCCCCATGCGCGACTCCGTCGGATCGACTGCAGTACGAAATGACTTCAGCTCACTCGTAATGGGAGTGCACATCCAGCAGGCAAAACCCAGCCGGTATTTTGTGCTCATGGTAAATAGGATTACTGGCAGCAGTGAAAAGTGAAGTCTTCTGCTGAACAACACACTGGGGATGGCAGCTGCTTTCCAGCCTTGGACTGCAAATACCATCTCGCCAAAGCTTTCTGTACTAATGGGGCCCATTTTCTCCATAGGAAAGGAAAAGGCAGGAAAGAATTCAATTTTTATGCTTCCGAGTCTCCTATCGATGCGCATGTGTTCAGCTGCTCCTGTTCCCATTAACACCCAGCACGGGGAGATTCAAACTACTTCATAGCTGCTACAAGCTGGGATCGTCCGACAGATAGAGCAAATGTTTGGGTTTGGTGTGTGGGGTTTTTTTTTTAAAGGCTTTATTTTATTTGAAAATTTTCTGCACTAAATAACGTAGCACAGCTTTGACTTAAAAACCTGTACTACTCAACGGAAATATTTGTCTCTAGCTCAAGTACAAACCAGAGCTGCCCATTATTCCCGTTCATAATCCTCACCAACACCACTGGGAGTTGCATTTGCAGAGCAGGTCTCCAGAGGGATCCCATAGGGAGATTTACTGGCTCCGACATGACTTGCAGGCACTAAATGGCTGCCTCCAGGTTACTCAGGTGGAAGAACATGCACAGTGCCCACTTTGGGGAAAAAAAAAGGTCTGAAACTGTCAATGAAGAGAAACCCCTCAGGTCTCACCATGAAATGGAGTGAATGACCAGCCAGCGAGGAGGGGAGAAGGAAGAAAAAGAGAAAATGAGAAAAAAGAGCAAAATGCTCTCAATGTGTGATGCCAGAAGAAATCCTGAACTGAAACAAAGTTTCCCAAAAGTTCACATTTAAAGTCATAACTGTCTCAACAGTGCCCACTTAAGTGGATAAAACACATGAAAAATTAAAAATTAAAAGAGCTCTTCCCGTGTAAATGCCTCTCCATTAGAAATAGGGCTTGGATTCCCTAGAAATAGGGCTTGGATTCCCAAGAACAGAGTTCAGGGGGGAAGAGAAAGACCATTCTTTTTGTTCTATAATGCGAAAACCCAAAGCACGTTCCTGGTTATCCATGAAAGGGTGACTACCCAGGACTGGGGCACCCACAGCAGAAGGAGACGGAGCTGTTGGAGCGGGGCCAGAGGAGGCCCCGGAGATGCTGGGGGGGCTGGAGCCCCTCTGCTGTGGGGACAGGCTGAGAGAGCTGGGGGGGGTCAGCCTGGAGAAGAGAAGGCTCCGGGGAGACCTTCCAGCCCCTTCCAGGCCCTCAAGGGGCTCCAGGAAAGCTGGGGAGGGACTCTGGAGCAGGGAGGGGAGCCAGGGGATGAGGGGGAACAGTTTTAAACAAAAGAGGGGAGATTTAGGTGAGATCGGGGGAAGAAATTGTTGGCTGTGAGGGGGGTGAGCCCCTGGCCCAGGTTGCCCAGAGAAGCTGTGGCTGCCCCATCCCTGGAGGGGTTCAAGGCCAGGTTGGACGGGGCTTGGAGCAGCCTGGGCTGGTGGGAGGTGTCCCTGCCCAGGGCAGGGGGGGCACTGGGTGGTCTCTAAGGTCCTTTCCAACCCAAACCGTTCTGTGACCCTACGATATGACAGGGGCTCATTGTCCCCAAGCTGACACAGGCAGCTAAGACTTTCAAAGTTTAAGACTTTCTCCCTCTAGATTTGTTATGCACATTTGTGCTGGCAACTTAAATCGATTTTATACTGAAACATTGCTGCGGGATTAGATGCAGATGTATTTAACACAATTAGTAGCAAATAGATAGTTATTAAACAGAAGGGTGGGAAAACAGAAGACCCATAGTTCAATACCTCACTTCACGCAAATATTGCTTTTTGAAAGGAAAAGCAAGGATCTCGTTTCTTCCCTTTCTGTGCATTTTTCCAAGCACAATTATTACATGCACTCTAAATAAATGCCTCAATGTCTTTGAAGACATAAATTGGGCTACAGTAAAGCAAGCAGCTAACACCGAGCTTTGTACTGCACGGTCCAAAGGGAGTCCATGGCAGGGACAAGGCAGAATGCATTAAATCTCAATTAGATCATAGTACACAACAAAGCACAGAGCATTATCATCATATTTGCTCACCCAAGGATTAAGTGGTTTCCTTCGGAGAGGTCTGCGCTTACGAAGCGTCTTGGGGACCGAGCGGCTCTTTGTGGTGAAGAGCGGGCCCCGCTCTGTATTCTTTTAATGAATTGCGCCCATTAAATGCCTCTCGTAACACCGTATTTTACATGTATGCGTGCAAGTGACAGACTGCAGGCTGCGAAGAGACACGGCTCAGCATTTTGGAACTGCTTCCGAAGTATTTTTAGCTAATATATCTTACTGGTGACTGTCTGGATATGCCTGCATGTCAAAAATAGCAGTGCAGAAAGAAAAATAAGAAAACAGAAAAATAATGCAAACATAAAAGAAAATAAACCTTTGATGGCATACTTTAAGAAAAAAAAACATTAATAAGTTAATGTTCCAACCATTTTTAAAGCAATGATTTAGGCGACATTATGAAGTCATTATTTGCAAATGTGTTTGTTGTACAACACTTAGTATTAATAACCCCCCATAATTATGTGTGCAAACAGTTTACGCTCCGTTTTATAAACGCGAGCAGGTGAAGCTGGACCCAAGAGCCCGGCGTACAACGCAGGGCAGGGCTGGCAGCCCCCAGGCTGGGCTACCACTGGCCTCTGCGGCCAGTCCTAGTGCACAAGGCCCTTTGGCAGCACCTCCTTCTGCAACCGGACCAGCAGGAGGCTTTATCTGGCCACATAAAAGGGATTGCCCCATCCCTGGGCCAGGTTGGACGGGGCTTTGAGCAGCCTGGTCTAGTGGGAGGTGTCCCTGCCCATGGAACTAGATGATCTTGAAGGTCCCTTCCAAGCCAAACCATCCCATGATTTTCCATTCCATCCCCATCTCCTCTGAGCCAAACTAAGGCTTGCTTCCAAACAACTTCACAGCCCTGAAAGACTTTTTCTACCAAATGCTGTGGTTTTTCCCTTGGCAATACTTGCCACGACACCTGACCCCACTCATTTCTTCCACCCAGTCATTTCCATAGCTGTAACCTCTGCTGTCTCCGCTCCAAGCACAACTGTTGTCCAAAATCTTCCAGCACAGGGCATTTCAAGTGCTATCAGCCAGGACACACTTCATCCAGTGCAAACAGTTTGCACTTTACTCATAAAGATCAGTTAATGAAGTGCAAAACTTCAGGGCTGTTTGATTAAGGAGCTCATGCTTGTGAAATCAATATGCTCGGGAGCGAAGCTTTCTTCAGATTTAAGCACGACAAAAAAAAAAAAGTCTTAAATTTTATGTAGAATCCAAACACAACAACAGGAGTGCAGCCACGCTGTTTGTCAGTGTCTGTAGCTGTTTATATAATTTACAAACACATGCTGTTAGTACACCTTAACACACACATTATTCAATAAATGCTGCGTAAATTATCTTAAAAGTGGCAGCGCCTTGACGCGCTCCTGCAAAAAGCCCTATGATACCCGCACACTGCATTAACGTCTTTTAAAAGGCTTCCCTTTCCGAGGAGCAGGGTGTATTCAGGAGTAGTCAAAAATCACGGCAACGCCGGCAGCTTCCGCAGGCTCCCCATCAGCTCTGGAGTGGGCTAGTTTTAATTTGCGCCAATCAAACCCGCTCCCCTGCCCGCACAAGAGTATTCAACTAAGTGCACGGCTTGATGAACGCGCTCCGCTGCCACACACGCGGGCTTGGAAACTTCAAAGCAAGCCAATCATAATATTTTCATTAAAACCAGGAGCTATTATTCCTCCCCACAATGAAGCCTGAAAGACAGACTCTGCTCTCCACAACGGAGGGCTCTCTTGAAAAGGGACATCACGCTGGCTTTCAAAAGCCCATCTGGGACACAGAGTTCACGGCTACGAACCCTTCCAGCCTCAGAGGTGGGTTGGTCGGTACAAACCTGGCATCAAAGCACCCACCCTGCCCCGAAATAGCTCCGAGTTTCAGATGTTATAACTCCCTCAATGGTTAGGATACAAGCTATATGGTCACAGCCCAAATTATATTATGCATCCCCTGACTGCACACACTGAGATTATGACTGCTCAGTGCACTCAGCGCACACACGGTCACAAGGGAACGCTAAAAGCAAACTCTGGTCCTGTCTATCATCCATAATTCAAGAGAAATCAGGGTTAAAAAAAGTGCACGAGCAATCGACATAATTTATATGCTGCAAGTGGGAGAGTTGGCAGTCTCTCGCATCATAAAGTTTAAATAACGGTAGTTTAACACCAGATGTACCCGCAGCTGTCCCGAGCGTAATGCCATTAGCTCCATTACAGCGTGGAGCAGACCCTTCCTCAGCTCCTTACCCCAACCCTTGCCCTCCCAGCAGCCAGCTCAAGGTAGGGTTTCACCAGTAATGATCAGCCAAGCACAAACGAAAAAAAGAAAAAGCAAAAAAAAAAAACCCAACAAAAAACCCCCACACCTTGAAAAGTTTTGTGATGCAACCTATTGTGAAAGGTGCTACCTTTAAAATTAAAGGAGGAAAATATGGAAAAAAAGACATTGGCATCTCTTCTGAAAATACAGCCAGTCTTCCAGCAACGGCGCAAAGTTTTGGAGACGCTGTTGTGAATTTTGATCAATATGGTGACATTTACCTTTGGAGGATACGCTTTCTTCCTGTTGTAAACTAACAAAAAATATTCTTCTTTCCACTGACTTTACACAAGGGATTTTCAAATTAATTCAGTGTGTGTGTGCGCTGAGGGGTATTAATTGATCGTTCAATCTAAACCAGCTTTTAGTCAATATTTTTTACTGAAACAAGAGAAAGCTGGAGCAGTGCCTGCTTCTTCCTACCATCCTCAGGAATAGCATATTATTCTCAGTGGAAAACCTAAAATTCCTAGAACTGAAGGATCCCATGAACCCAAGAGCAGGGTCAGGCACTGTGAATGAAGCTGCCAAAGGTCCTACCTGTAAATGAGCTTTTTGAACTGATTCATTCTCTTTTTCATCTGCAATTAGTCACAGGATGACCCTAAAGAGGGAGAATACAACTGAGCCCATCAACAACGGCAGAACTAAATTTGGTGAATGCTTAACCCAGGAAGCCCAAGCCGAGCCTGAAGCCTATCCACAGCTCCTGCTCTTCAGCCAAGAATTTCTTCCTGATATCCAATCTAAATCTACCCTCTTTCAGTTTAAAACCGTTACCCCGTGTCCTATCATTACACTCCCTGGATAAAAAGCCCCTCCCCATCCTTCCTGTGGGCCCCCTTTAGGCACTGGAAGGCTGTACTTATGAGACACTTCCCAATTTATTCTTGAAACACAAAACTTGCTAAGCACATAGCAAGGAGAAAGGGTAATTAGGCAAAGCAGAGCAGGTCTGATGGGAAGTGGTAACAGTGCCATAGCTGCTCTCTCCTCGCTTTCAGAGGAAGTTAAGCAGAGAAGTGAAGCCTCAGAAACCAGTCACCTAAAAAGAAAACCCAAAAACTTCAATCCACTTTTTAACTATGCTGTTTCCAGGGAGATGTGTCTCCATCCCCAGGTGTGCTGAGCAATGCCTCATACTATCTGAGGGACCAAGGGCCCCTGAATCATGAGGTTCCCCCATCCCCCCCTTTTTTTTTTCTTCTATAGGTCATGATCTGCTATTCTTATCTGAGCTTGCAGACCGCATCGTCAAGACAAACTGCTCCCTCTCTCCCCCAGTTGCCCCCAGGAGCACACTTGGGCATGGAAAATAAAAGGTGCAAGTTTGAAATACGGCAGCCAGCATCCCTTTTAACGCAGCCACGTGAACTGCCAGCGCAAAGCGCTTCACGTGGGATTTACAACACGCATTTTTCTACTACATGAGGTGGGGAGAGAAATCTGCAAAGAAGGCAGAACATAATTTAGGTTTATTTATGATTTATCTTCTTTCTTCCAGTAGCTGGAGAAGAATTTAAATTAGGCATTTCCAGCACTTCTCTGAACACCTGAACCTCCGCGCACCCGTGAAGTTCAATGAAAGCTCTGGACTACGTTATCCCCTGACTAACAAAACACAATATATGGCATCCCTGCTGCCACCTTATCCTGACATAGTGTTAAAATTAGTGCCACATCTGGAACTGGCAAACATTTCGAGCAAATTAATGAGATGAGCGACTTGATAAAGTACCTCACTCTGAGCTAGACAGGCTACAGCCGAGTAACGAAAACGTGGGGGACAAAACCACACAAAAATCCCACACTCCAACCTGAACAACCAAATGCGGGACTTCTGCAGCCTCCTTTCTGGACGCCTCACTACAAACAATAAACCCAAGCAAAACTAATCATTAGGGATGTTTTATATCAGCTCAGCGTCAGCGGTAGGGTCGGGAGGGTGCATCCAGCACAGGGCTGGTACTGCCGCAACCATCCCCATAAGCTCTCAGAGGGCTACAGATACCAAAGAGTTACCCAAAATCACATTCAGGAGAGAACAAAGCATCCTTGGGGCAGAAGCACTTCCTTATTGACCTGGGGGAAAAGAATTCCCACGCTGCAAGTCAGAATTACTCCTTTAAGTACTTTGATGGCACTGGGCTGTGCCCCCACCGAGCACAGCCTCACCTAGCCGAGGAGAGAGCAGCACCCCCCAGGGCACGCAGCTGCCCCTCCAGCAGCTAGAAGCATCCATCACCCAGCATGAACCTGCCCGAGGCTTATTTTCTTTTCCTATTTGAGGGGCAGCAAGAATGATGCCTCCCAGCACGTGCATCCCGCTTCTATTTTCCCCCGCTGCCGTGAGGACTCCAGCACTCAGCACGTCCCCTGGGTCACGGCACCAGGGCACACTCAGCCCTCCCCGGCCACACGCTCTGGAGGACCCCAGCCCTCAAAGAGGATGGGGGGTGCCCACTGAGACCACACACCCAACAAGATCCTTCAGACACACTCTGAAGACAGCACTGAAAGGATGCCACTGCTTGGTAAGCATTGGCCAACTCCTCTCCAAGCCTCGGAAGCTCAGCAGAGCCATCTCACAGCCCTTCTGTCTCGGCTGGCCAGCCTCCTGTCTCCCAAAAGCAGGCCAGGCAGCATCCTCAGCAGTGGGAAACAACCCCTAAGTTGTTGGGTCACACCAGACCACGCGAATGGCCTGGCCATTCTCTACTGGAGTGCTCCAGAGCTTGCTCACCTGAGACTCTCCCTGGTGATTTGCCTCCTGCTTGCAATTCCCAAGCAATTCCCATATTGACTCCATACGACCACACAGTGGAACAGCAAAGCAGCAACTGGAGGGAGCCGGGATTTATCAGAAGGACTGAAGGAGCTCCCCACTCCTTCCCCAGCCGGCACCACCAGATGCAACTCCTTAGCAAGACTCAACCTTGTTCCCACCACACCTGAGCCCCATCACCCCCGCACAAACAATCTGTGTGCCTAAGAGTAAAGGGGTAGCCAGGTTCCATGGCAGAAAAGGATTTCTCACTTCAAATAAAGCAAAAACCCAAAACTTTGCAAGTGTCAAATTTACAGCTTTTAAATCCAAAACCTTTTAGGGACAAAGCGATTCTACTCGTGAGACCCTTCCTACAGGGTTGCCTGTAGAACCATCTGGTTGAAGGTTTGCCTTTCCTGATCCTTGCAGTGATTTTTGCATTTAGGATATCCGGGGATCACAGACCTTCAGTGCTGTTTCTCAGGTGGGCTTAATTTGCCACAGCGCAGTCCCCTGCGGCACGGAGCCTGGGTATTTGGGCTACCCACAGTGGAGCTGGGGCACTGGGCATCAGCTGCGCCCTTAACAGGCAGCATGTTCCAAATTCTCCGTTAGTCTGTGCTTTCACCCTGCGGATTGAACTGAGAAGTTGGAATATTCCCCCGTTCAGTGCAAAGCCAGTATTTTTTTGGAAAACACTTAAAGGTTAAATTATTAGGTGTTTGTTTCAGAGCTAGGTAGGAGGTGTTGCACAGAAAACTCACATCTTCACCAACTTCTGATGCTGGCGCCTTTCTATAGTCAACTTTGAGACACAGAGAGCGAGACTGCGCTAATTGCTCAGCTGATTGCAACTCTGCAAGTAACACCCCTGTTGACCCCCCTCCCTCCTACCAATTTAAATGACACACGGTCTCCATCCCAGACCAGCAAACCCAGCGCCCCTTTCACTGGTGTGCGCGATGCACTGTCTTACAAAGCACCCACATCCCTAAGCCACCAAACAATCCATTCCCCGCATACTTCAGAAATACGTTTTTAGATGATACGAAGCATTGCAAACACGTAGCTTATATGATGCTGTGATTTTCTGGTATCACACAGAAGACTTGGATACATCTTCTGGGAAACCATACGGATCAGCAGCTCCCTGAAGTACACATCCCTAAGGGACAGAGAGGCCCAGAAACCTCCCAGACAGAAATGTAACACGGAAGACTTAATAAAAAACTCCACAAAATTCAAGAAGGAAGTGAAATGCTTCCTCATTCCTAAGGCATCATGGATGAGCTACTCCTACTTTTAATTAAAAGTAGTGCCAGGTGATCTTGCAAATGCAATGTGAGGATTCGGAGCCAGCAGCCCCCGCTGGCAGTTGCCTTGTAAACACCAATGTGCAAAACCTCATTGAGCATTTATGAATTTGATCCTTGGTAAAATTTTATCCCCGTTTACCACTCGCATTGCAAGGACACAACAGTGCTGGGGAAAAAAAATAAAATAAATCTAATTTACTTTAGCTGTTAGAGTAGTGAAATGTTCTCATTTTGGTTGGGGAAAACAGTGGGTTTGTCTGCATGGTGTTATTTTGGTGGCTGAATTCCAGATTTCCACTCACAGAAACTACCATTTGCCCCCCAAAACGCTGGAAGCAGTGTATATACAGAGCGGGCGGTTCGTGCAGGTCAGCGATGAGCAGCCGCTGCCACATCCCACGGTGCCACCAGCCACATCCTCCCCCGAGCACCTCCACGCCTTGGACAAACGTAGAGTTTTCAAAACCAGTTCTCTACACACGTGAAATAGCAAAGTAAAAGAAAAGGGGTGGGAGATGCCACTGATGGCTCAGTGACGTGGGTCGCCTTGGCCCTCCAGCTCCACCGGCACACCGTGGCTTGGGGACATCACTGGAGCAAAGGAAAGAAGCCAAGTTCACGTGGGCAGAATTTCACAAGGTGACAAGAAGTGCCGGACAATCATCCGGTCTTATCCCGAAGAAATGGTACACCCAGTAACTATAATTCTTAATTATATTTATATACACACAGTTACATATTTTATATATATCGTTACTTGTATGGGACTGCATTGAATACCTTTGCTTGTTTTTAGCTGCATTTTGCCCTGCGTGCAGTATTCCTGAATTTAATGGAAGTGGAGTGAGAGTGTGAGCGTGGAGGGCAGACACTGCATTTAACACCTACCACAATGAAAGAGAAACTAAAAAAAAATCCCTGTTTTTTAATGAAAGCATCAGGAGACTCCCATCCAGAATCCCCTGAAAGCAGTAGGAACTTCGCTATTAATATCAATGGGAATAAGAACTCCTGGTTATATTTATTCCCCCTAGCCTACCAAGCTATATTTAAATCCCTTTCCTAAATAGGAAGGAACTTAACCAACCTGGGAAACAACAAATCAATGCTACTTGCATTGTTTTTCATGTCTGACTACACATTAATGCTGTGTCAGACACCATCAGCGTCAAAAGAGGAATCGGCCTTTGCCAGAACTGTAGCATTTTCTGAACGAAAAAGGAAAAGAGATTAAGAGGGATGAGGAAAATTATTAGTTGCCCAGGAAATTTTTTGTGCTGAACCTCCCCTGTGATTTGGGCAGGGCTCCTGTCCCGGCAAACAAGAACTGGGAGATTTTTCCACGTTGAGTATAGGGATTTCCTTGCAGCACAACTGGTGGATGGAGAATTGGTTTCCTCATCACGGTTTAACACAATCCCGAAGGCCCAGCTGGGAGACTCCTCTTTCTGAACCAGATGGGGAAGTTTCTAAGCAATAATATCGAGCCAAAACTCAACGTTGTGCTGTCAGATAAAATTCTCATTCTTACAAGTGCAGCAGCCACCTTCCCACCATCTTCAAAAAACTGACACCCCGTGGTACCAGTTTGCCACTCTAATGAGGTATGGCTAATGGGTGAGAACTCTGCAACATTTTCATGTTCAGGTGAACTTATTCCAGAAGAATACAACCGCACTTACAAGCAAGCTTCAAAAACATACAGTAAAAGCATACAGTTTTTATGCATATCTTTCCCTTATGTATTTAATTGCATTTTAAACCGCTTTTAAATTCCAAATGCTGACCAGTTCTATGTGCTGGTCACTGCTGGGCTGGCTGGGAATCCCGTAAGCCAAAGGGACAAAGCAAAGTGTCACTTTGTCTTGGTTTTGGCTTGTTTCTTGTTTATTCATAGATTTTATATTAAGTTTATCTCTGGAAAATCATATAGCCATTTGTCAATAGATTCTTTCAAAATGCCACATAAGTATCAAGCACTCTTGCCTAGCTTAATCGCTCTGTGATCGGTGTTAATGAGTGTTATCCTTGATGCAGAGAACTTTCCGTAAGCAGCCAAAGTGAACAAATCCTTCTAAACCCTTCACATTTTCCTGTCACATCATCAAAACTGTAGTATGGGACTGCGCCGCAAAAAGGTGGAGGAGCAAGACGCAGACCAGTGCAAGGAGCGCCGATTTTTTTGAGACAACAGACTTATCTCCCAGCCTTGTGCATAAACACCTTATCCAAACGCAGTGCTTGAAAGCAAGTGGATTCTTGGCACCGCAACGAGGTTAGAAATCACAGCTGGGAGCATCCCACGTGGATCGCTCCTCCTCTTCCCAAACCATTCCAGCGCCCAGACTTCATAGGCTTTTTCCATATTGAAGCAAGAGAAAAAAAACATTAATGACCATAAGTAAACTGGAACACTGTGCTTGCCACCTGAAGGAACGGCTCACCATGCCTCACTTTCTATTAATGCTGCAAGACTCAGCTGTCTTCAAAGATGTGTTTTCCTGCTTTCCAATTCCCCTCTGCCCAGTGCCAGCGGATGGTAGGTGTCACAAAACTGACGTTGCCAGGTCCTGGCACTGCAAAGCAAGGTGATGAAATTAAACCTTCTGCAAAAGGTACGCGCAGCTCCCCCGCTGCTTTCCCGGTGGGGATGGCGGAGGCAGAGCCTTCCCCGCTCCCTGCAGAGCCAGCCCTCCTGTAGCACAGGCGCCATCAATCAGATTCGTGTCAGCAACCTTGGTGCAAAGTAAGCACGCCTGTCCACAGAGGGTGAGACCACGTCACTGAGTTGGGAACCTTTCAGAATGGAAAAAATATCAAAAAATTAACTAACATACTAATAGTTCTTTTCAGTAAGGTCTTTAGAAGAAAAATGATGGTTCTATTTTTTTTTATTCTTAATAAAAATAGAGTCGCACGAAGACAAGAGACAGCAGTATTCATATTTATGATGCCTTAGACAGACCTTAAAAGTTTCCTGTCTGCAGTTTAGTTCAGCCTCTAATAACCCATTAGTATGAAAATGACAGTCAAGTCAACATAAGCTTAGATGTCTTTTCACGATACAATTTCCTTTCACATTGCAGAGGTGCTCTTCACATCGAGTCAAGCTATGAAAAAAACCCAAGCTACCCCTTGAAGTGCTCCAGAGCTTTGCAAAACATTTGAATGCTTTTCAGAATACATCTTGGCACTTTTCTCTGAACGGACTAATACCCTTCTCCTTCAATTAAGACATGTCAATGCTGCCATTGAAGTTTAAAAAAAAATAATTCTTGGATGGGTTGTCCTTTTCAGAACTGTGCTCTCCTTGCTCTGCTCCTCTGTCCTATCCTGTCACTTTATGCTTGGATCTCTATCAGTGGGAGTCTTCTCCTTAGCTTCAGTGAGAGCAGTATTTATTTCAGCGTGGGCACCTCTTCCACCCCAGACTGGATCCTGGTCACACCGTGCCTTGGGTCCCACCTCCAGCATGGCCCGGTGCCGCAGGTCCTTCCGTCCCAGCTTCATCCACTCCTCCCAGCTCATCCGATGCTGCTGCTCTTCAGGAGGCAGGAGGACGCGTGCGCCAGGAGCTGCCCGCAGGCTCTCTGCCGTGCCAGCAGGTCCATGGGATGCACTTATTAATTCTCACTATTTTGATGCAGCTGTTAGTGCTCAAAAAGAAGTTATTCACAGCTCTGCTCAAGGTTCACAGCAGCAATAATTTTAAAATCTCCTGAAAGGTTTTTAAACAAACATAGTCCTCAGATGCTGATGGGTATGAATGTTCCTCATTTCTGGCAGACCTTGGTTCTACTCCAGTAGTTGAACCGTTAACTTACGGAATGAAAGTGATGTAAACCTTTTTCAACGCAATCAATTGGCACTGTTGTGATTTACCATCCTTTTTTCCCCTGAAGGGATGCAGCAGATATATTCCTGAAGGAGTCATTTAAGCCACATGAGGCAGAGAGGAGCTTTGTCTTCAGGCATTTTGGCAAACCGCAATCCCTTACCAAGAAGCACCGGCTGCCCGAGCCGCAGCTCCGTGCCAGCACCGCGAGTAACAGCTCTGCCAGACTTCTCCTTGCATCAAAATTCCACCTTTCCAAGGGCATTGCTTTTTAGGGCAAACCAAAATGTAGCTTTAGCCCCCAGCTCATCACCTCTCTCAGACAGCCCCTAGGACATCCCACACAGTCACAGCCCCGCAAGCTTTTCTTCTCACCAGATGAATCCTGAGGGGGGGCACGTCTTGCTGTTCAGAACGTCACCAATGCTACGTCTCCTACAACGCATGCCCAGGCACCCTCCTGCACGCACTGCAGATTGCTCTATCAGTATCTTGACTCAATGCTTGAAACTCTTGACTTTAATAATGAGCAAGAAAGCGTCTGTGTGCCAGCATCACTATTTATTTGGGAGCTGGTGCCGTCTCTGATGGAGAGGGGAAACAAATGTACGCGTTACCAAAGAGAATAAATGACACATTTTCAAGCATGACACCATCCCCTTTCAGCTCTTTGAATTCATTGCAAATTTAATTGAAATTTCTTCCATGGTTTTCTATTTTGAGATTTTTCGTTAGATCCTCTGGGCCTATGAGGAGCGATGCTGCGTATTTACCCACCAAGAACATTGGAATTCATGTACTGAGGTTGCTTCATTAGTTTACTTTATGCTTTCCAAATGATCAAAGCAGATCTTAATTTTTCATGAAGAGGAAAATTGCACCTTTTTTCATGGTAGAACAACTGGCTTAATTGTCAACATTAATGTTGTATTTGTTTCTCAAGAAGCCACCAAGCCTCTCTATCATAACTTAACAAATTTGAATCAAGGCATAGTCACTTTGGGGAGCTGGGGAAGCTACACTGGGTCCTTCCTTCAAGCATGTACACACACACCAGACCGGTAGTTTGGACCTGGTATTTCAGTTCTTATGACCAAACACCTACCTCCAACAGCTCATTTTTGCACAGAGTAGGAAGTCTTAGAGCACCAAAAATCAGAGAGTTTTGCTTATTAAGACACTTTCATCCAATTTCCCACATTCAGCTCGACTGTTGTATGTTTTAAGGAAAAGCAACTATGTCTTCCTTTATAGCTAAAACCATATAACATACACTGAACATTTCTGAAGCCTTTAACAAAGCCTGAATATCTTCCTAAGAGTTTCCTTAGGAGTTCAGTAGCCGATGTGTCATCACATTGATGTCCAGATTAGAAAAGATACTACAGGAATCATCAAGTGAACTTTCACAGACTGGATTTAAGCAAAGAACATGCCTCTAAGCAAACCTACCACTACCTAAATCTACCGAATCTGAAATCTGCCTTTGGTGAGGTGATGTCCACAGCACGTCTTTAGCAAGTCAAACAGAAGATGTGGGTAGGGAAAACAAGGATCTTTTGGCTCCATGAAACCCACTGTTTCAAGCTCAGTGGGCTGGTACCAGCCAAAAGTGCCGACGGATTTGTGGAGTTTTGTTCTAGATCCGGATGAACTCCAGCAGTGGGGAGGGAGTATCAGACAACGCGCTGATACCACCCATTGCTTTGTAATCTACAACACCAAGAAATAATGCAACCACCCCATTCCTCCAGACACCCTTCTTCTCACTTGAATGGACATGACAAATTACATCTAAAAAGGGAACTTTAATGAACAGAAGTGAACTTCTAATGAAGGCAGTATTGACAAAATGTCAAGTGCAGGTGCTCTGCTCCCAACTTATTTAAATACACGTGGAGGGAGAAACAAGTAGTTACGCTTCCCAGCTTCCCCAGGGGTGCGATCTGCACATCCCCCTCAGCCCAGGTCCAGGGAACAGCAAGAAGGGAGAGTAGAAATAGAAAATAATTGCTGGGCACAAGATCTGTGCTACGGAGCGTGCAAAGCCACGTGGGACCATTCAGTGTCCCTGCACAGGTACAGTGCGATGCTGCCATTTTCCTGGCAGGGATGCCCACCTGGCAGCGCCCTGCACGTTTTATGTCCAAAAAATTAGAAAGAATAGAAAGGATCAATCTTGTTCACACTGAAAAAGTAGGAATAATGTAAAAACCAGGATAAAATCATGAGACCGCAGCAATCCTGCACTGTGTTATTCAAAGCTCCATTAACACTGTCACAGACGGGGACCTGCAGCGAGGGATTTTCATGTACTTCTATCACATAGCACACTTCAAGAGAGAGGGCTCTTAATGGCCTCTGGTTTCATCCGTCTGTGCAGTGTACTTGGTGTTCTAACCTCAACTACTCTCCACCTCGTTTTATGGAGAAAGTCCTCCAAAAGCACAAAGTCAGTACTTACCAACTTGGTAAGTTCATGATTCTGACACCTCTCCTACTAACACTAACTCCTACTATCTATTTTGTATGCAATACGAAATTTGGGATTTTTTTTAATAACCATGACTGCACGTGGGTTCCCCATGAATTAGGCACTGGTCTGGCTTGAAAAACAGCAAAGAAACTTAGAGATGCTGCTTTTGTTCACATTGTGAAAGGCAGATGCATTCAGGAGTCGGACTCATTATCGTCCCGGGGGCAGCTTCCCCGTGGTGATGCTACGAGCAACAGGACAAGAGCGGCTTGTCTAATGGGAAGCTGGAATCTGACCATGAGTGACTAAATTGCCCTCGAAAAATAAAAAACGATACAAAAAGGGGAGGGGTATTCAAATGGATGCAACAGAAGAGTTTTGTATGGCGGGGACAAGAAATAAACTCTACGGCAGCACAGTGAAGACTTTGGGCTGAGTTTTATCAGCCATCCCAAAGAACACCTCCAGCAGGAGCCGCATCCTAGGCAAGGTTCCCACCCTGGAACACAGGAGGAATTCTCTCCCATTTCTGGGTCCAGCAATTTCAAAATAAAACAGAAGAATGGAGCAGAACCATCTCAGCGAACCTTGGTTCAATTAAAATGTATTTTTATATGCTTTTAATGAACATAGCAAAAAGAGAAAAGAAGCAATCCACAGAAAAATCCAGCAAACCTCTACTACCAAGACCAGAATAGGCTGACATCTGTGACAATACGCTCATCAATCCTCCCAATGCAAACTATATTTTCAGTTTACAGAGTTGTGGCTATCAGCCAGGTTTTTTTTCCTTACGGAATACATTCTTTACTTGCAATGTTTTCACTGAAAATAAGAAGCACAACAGCCCTGACAGAGGCTGGGCAAAGATATTATGGCACTTGGATGTCCTTGAATCAATTTGAAAGCACTCACAGAGGTACTGAAACATTTATCCAAAGGACATAGTTACAGATGCATTTTAGAGTCTTAACTACGTGGCCTGCCAACACATTAATTTTCTGTTTTCGTTGGCAATGTTGTGATGTTTACAACACTCCTTCATTCAGTTTAATTAAAAGTCTCCCATCATATTTACTCCAATCACACCTTATTTAAAGATCGACAAATAAATAGCTGAATTTTGTTATTTATGACGATGTTTAGTTTCACTGTAACCTCATCACAGGATGTATTTTACAGCCTTCTGTCTTACAAATGATTGAACATAACTGCCACAATATTACAGACAGAGTAAAATTAATATCCCTTTTTACTTCTGATCCTTTTTAATAACCATCATGTTTTAAAATGATAATCAAGCCACTCTACAAATGCAAAACTTAACCTGACTTTAATCATTTGTTTTGTGCTTATGGAAAAAAAACCACCCTCAAGCTTATCTTTATCAAGAGAAACATAACTATGTGTGCAATGTCACCAAGGGCACGGTCTTTCTGGGTGCATTTTAAAGCCTATTTTTCCTTTGCTGCCACACACGGGGACTGCAGTGACTGGCAGATGTACTCATTTTGTGTTGCTATTGGTTTCTGAAGTCGTCATTTAAATTTTCAGCAACATCCTCACTCTTTCCAGGAGACATTCAGATACACGGAGGAGTTTAAGTCATTGATTTCAAATGCTCTTGACGGAAATGCTTAAAAGGGAAGAGAGAGGCATGACAGGAGTTCCTCTGTTTTAAATAGTGTTAAATCATTGAATCACTTTAGATACTGTACGCGCTCCTAAATTTCTAACTTTGAAATGATTTGAAAGGGTTTCAAGAGGAGTGAATGGACTCCATGTGGAGCCGCAGAGACGGGCTCTGCGCAATCAGGCTTAGCAACCACGCTAGCACATCGGGGAAAAAAAAAAAAAGCATCTTAAACCCTTCTTTCTCTGGAACTTGGGCATCTTCAAGTAAAAGCAGAAATTTGGAATCGGTGTTACGGCTAAGTTCTTAGAAAAGAAACCCCCAGCTTCTCCAAGGCTTAGCAAAGTCAGGGATACTTTAACAGACTGCAAAATAGTATTAATTACTAGTGGTTAACCATCTGAGGAAAGAGAATGTGTTAGCCAGTTCAACTGCAGGTGTCAACGCATTCTATTAATTAAGTTTACTCTTGTAAAATAATTAGGTTTTACAAGTCAACAAAAAGACTTGTATCTTGTTTGTGAAAAGATCATGAAGACTTAAGACACCAAGATCACAGGTTGGCTGAGACCTTGCTGTAAAGCCAGCAAGCCTTACAGTACCTTCCCAACGCGGGAAGAAAACCACGAGGTGTCACTATGAGGGTAAGAGAGGACTCTTAAAAGACCTAAAATTATTTTCCGTAATGTTTCCACCAGTAGAAACGTTCTTCCATCCTGTTACAAAGTCCTTTGGCTCCCAACGCCAGAGGGGGACAGGGGTTTCCACCAACCTACTGTACGAAACCTTGAGCTTCCCCGATTGCCAGGCAAACTACCTTTCTGCCCTTGGCAGGCAGCTGCAATGCATCTTCCCTCCCTAGCAAGAACAAGGAGAAATTTCCCATTTAACTTGTATCTTTTAAGACTCTCTGGAGTACCCTTATTCCCAAGCAAGCCTGCCCCCTCCATCAGCATCTCCTGTCTTACCCTCTGGAAACATGAAAGCAACATCACAAGAGAAAACTTGTAATACCCTTAAAACATCCTATAAAAGAATGTGATTTAAGAGCCTTATGCACGGATCTAATTTAAACACGCTTGGCTGGCCAGAAGTGGATCATTTGTGGCAAAAAAGTGGTAAAACTACCACAATCTTTCCTCAGTAGGAACTTGACCATTTTTCATTACAAGGTATTTCCACCACTTTCACACTTGCCTGGTCCCACTCCCAGAAAGCTGCCGCCATCAGCTCAACACCCCAGACACGCGGAGGATTTGCACCAGTCTCCCCCTTCCCTTCCCCATCCTCACACTGTTTACCTCTCCCTCTCCTCCCCTGCTTCTCCTCTCTAGTTAAGTTCCCAAAAATAAGGAGTGACAACCAGGCAGCAAAATAGAAAATAAGACACCTGACATCCCGCTAGTCCCGTAGTTCCTGAAGGTACGGAGGTACCGTAACATTACAGAGCAAGGCGAGGAGCAAGCCAGCATCTCTGGCAGGAACAATCGTTTAAATGGGAAATCCAACAGCACTGTCAAAACTGGGAACCCTCCCTATAAAAGTCAGGATCAGAGGGAGAGGGAATTAAGGCTATTGATGAAATTAAGTCTTTACTAACTTAAAATTTACACGCATTGGTTTTGCCTTTACTGCACTTTATTCTAATAGAAAAGTTTAAGATCAGTTGTTCACAATAGCGAATAGCCCTATACTTTGAAATTCCAAGCTGGGATGAGCTGTAAAAAAACTGCTCTCATCACAACTTTTGACTGCTGTACCATTTATCTTAAAATCCTACTGACGAGCACTTCCTTCATGAAGCAAAGTTTTCCATCACCAGGACCAGAGAGACCTCTTTTTACACCTTACCTCTGCAAAGGGGTGGCCAGAGCTGCTGCCTGGCCAGCGTGACCTGCCGTCGGGGGCTTAGCAGGGAATTCAGACAATCCTTCAATAGAAGTATCAGTATACGTTTATTATTGCATTATTATTATTATACTGAAAATATCACTCATGCAAATCACTTGATCAGGCGATTTTCTGAGTCGGTATGGTTTCCCCCCCAAATTGATTGCGCAAGCAAGTACTTCGCCGCATCCGTAAACTCCTGCACACACTGTCAGACCATTCTTCAAATTGGTCTTGGGAAAAGCCCATCCTTATTTTCCTTGCCATCTGAAGGGGACTGTCCCAGCACATCACTGGGGAAAGCAACACAAAACCCCCCAAAAGAACACAGAATCAATCCCAGACATGCACAATTATACAAACATTCGCAGGAATACGCAACAGCAAACAGCAGCAGCTAATCCCACTAAATCCCCCGAGAGAACAGGAAGATTTTTCACTCTCTGAAACGTGATAATGAAAAAACAATCCCCAGATGCTCCACCAGATGAAATCATCTTGTTTGAAAGTTTATAATTATATATGTTAAATGCATCGGTCTGCTTTCAAGATTAGTTATAATGATCTTACATTTTTTATAGAGCCCTTCATCCCCTGGGATTCGACATGAGCTTACAGAGGCACTCCAGGATTGCTGCAGCTACCTCTGGTTTGAGACGTGACAGCTGTTTAATATCACCGCCTGTGCTGCAAAAAACCACACTGTAGTATGAAATAAATAAAGGATATTTGTCAAAGGAAGCAGAAGGTTACAGAAAAGCCTTGCTCAACCCTTTACTTTTCCACAGAAGAGCTCCAGGACAGAAGAAAGGAAGACCTGCTCCTCTAGGAGGCAGAAGAACCAAGGGGACCTACAGCACTTTATATCTATAGGGAAAAACGTGCTTCATTTGAGGCAAAGACATGAAACTGCAGCTGGTGAGACCCAACATAAGGACCATGCAGCCAAGCAGAGCCCCCAGCCCCCACGGGGTGGGCAGCAGCCCTCTGACCCCCAGAATGGCTCAGCCCCAGGAGAGGTTTGGACTTGGGACGTGTTTGAATTGGCTGAACACAAACCCAATGCTATGGCCACGATGACCACCCGACCAGAGCCCCCACCTTCTGACCGTGTTGGCCGTCTTTGCTTCCAAAGAGGAGGACTGTGATCAGAGAAGTCACTTGTAGACCAGAAGAATCGGCATTACAGTCTTCAAGGTGATTGTATGGATATCTAATCAACATGGAGTGACTAGGGAAAAGACCAAAAGCCCTGTCTATAAGATGTCACAAGTTAAACGTTTATGTTATCCCATAGCAACTCGAAAGGTGGAAAGATCACACAGCTGTTGGCTCTACAACAGGACAGCACAGACCATATGCTGCCCACAACCTACAAACTGTGTATATTTACCTAAATCCCTCTTACTGATGCTCTCCCGCCATCCACTGCTCGGGTCAGACCTGCCCCGCGTCAAATCCCCACGCCCTCAATGGCCTGTCCCTCTAAATATGGGCTCACTTCCTCACCTTTTGGGCATGGTCTGGCAGGGTCACGACAGGACAGCTCACCAAATCCAGAGCCGTGCTGATGTCGGACATGTGAAATGGAAGCTCTGCCACTGTGGTGCGAATGGAAAAGAAGGATCTGCCCTGGTCCCTCAAGAAACACTCTTTAAACTGACCTTGAACTGTAATTTACAAACAAGACCTTCATTTTCCACTCTCAAGTGTAGCCCTTGAGCTTTTCTCGCAGGTAACCGGAGACGGTGGAAGAGAAGCTATTTAACCTCTTGGTCTCTTAAATCATGAACACTCAGCGGAAAGTAATGACGCAGAGAAAAGCTAGCAAGTCGTTATTGGAGATAAGGTATGAAATAAAGTACAAGTGAAAGAGGAAACCTTCCAATTGATTTTAATAGGTTTGGAATTAAGCTCTTCAAACTGGAGAGCACACCTTAAGAGACACAGACTAGCAGACCGAATTTCACCACTACAGCTGTTACTACCAATTACAACAAAAAAATTCCTAGTAAAGGGCATGCCTGAACGCTGGGATTGAGGTACAGAAGTGGGAGGAGATAATGCAGTTTTTTAATTCTGCATCCTTTATTTTATTCTTTCCTAGAAAGATAAGCTGAAGCCGGAGAAACTGTTGAGGGGCTTTGACCTTCCTTAGACGATGGCAAGTCTCCATACGCTTTCCAAAGAGCTACTCCCAGAAAAATACACTTTAACTTGCCGTTAATGCTCTGGTCTGAAGGCTTAGCATGGCATACAGCCACTCGTCCCTCATCACACAGTTTGAGGCCAAACTAATCAATAACAGGTTGTTAATGCCAATGAATTCAAACCAGCCGTTTTGTTTTTAAAATGAAAAGTTACTGAAACAGAACTAAATATTGCCCAAATCAAATTAGTTGCAGTAGCAATAAACAATTAAAGCAATAAACTAGTTCATAAATAGAGAACATAATTTCATTAATTTTACCATCAGGTATAGAAATATCAATACTGCAGCGAGAGCTGGAGAGTAAGGGAAGGCAGGGAGCGAACGTGCTTTTGCATCCACAGCCACACACAACCAGCACAACAGCAAAATGATTGTATATATATAAAAATCAAATCCTAGCAGTAATAGAGTACTTTGAAAGAATAAGTAGCTGTTGAGAGCCAGATAACTGGCTCAAGCAGGGAGACACTGTGTACGTGAAATACATTTTGCAAAGACGAGGGAGTGATAGGAAGGAGAGAGCAGGATGAGTTATTTGAGGTAAAATCTCCACAAGCTCTAGATAAGGAGCCGGGCTCGTGATCTATTCCTGCCGGTGCTGCCACATGCCCTTTCCTGTGTTCCTTGTGACCATGGATAAATCTGTAAAGGCTTTGTTTTTTTCCCCACCTCCTATCAGTGGGCAACAAGGAGCAAAATCCCGTACAGTCAATATTGAAAATGTTACGAGCTGGTGGGTTTCTGCCGTGTCCCCCTGGCTCAGGCATCACTGCATTTACAGCAGATGCAGACGCGCGTGCAGGTTCCCATCCCTGGAACGCTGTGCATCCACAGGATTTGGGGTCCCCTGGCTTAACTGAATGGAAGAGCTTTTTGTCTGTCTGGATCTCCTATTAATATGGGAAAAAAAGCAAGTGTGCATACCCCTGTTCTTCTTTCATGACTCTGGATCACACGTACACACATCTGCTTTTCCTTCAGACTAAAATAAAAACCTTTATGGATGAGTAAGATCTGTTGAAATAATGAAATACAAAACTGAAGAGATTTTGCAGGTGTCAACCATAGTGTATTGCCCCAGTACTACGGTATTAACAAAGCCTCCCTCTGTTTAAAAAAGTTCCTACAAAATACCAGGGTAACACTCAGTTACCTCGGGCTGCTGAAATGGTTTTTTATTTGTTTTTAAGGAAGGTAAGTGCAGAGCTTGCAATCTCACGTCTCGCTCAACGCAAAGCGCTGCCCTCCCCAGAGAGAGCTGTAAGAAGCTATTTCGCAGAGCTGTGTATCACAAGGAGGTACAGAGGAAAGTCATTTGAGGCTGGTCCGTACCACAGAAACATCTATCAAAAATAACTCAGCACAGCTAAAGAGAAAAGTCACACCGCCTTTGACAGGGGAGTTCTCCTCTAAAGATACTCCACCTCCAGCATATTTGGTGCTATTTATTAAACACGGGGAGGGTTGCTGGAAGGGCACACAGTGATGTCTAACAGAGAGGAGGGTGCTGGTCCTGGAGGTACCGGCTGAGATGCTGAATTTTCTCATTTTTTTTCTTTTTCTTTAAGTTTGCCCTTGCTCCAACGGAGGCTCCGTAACACAACCACCAGGAAAGGTTTTTTCTCTCAAACCTGGCTCAAGCCGTAACACAAACGAGGCCCTTAATAATTATTCGCTGCACACAACCGCATCCCTCCGTATGTTCTGCATGATCTCTCCGGCCGTCAACAAAACGGGAGACCAAGCAGCTAAAGGCCAAATTTGCAAACACAGCCAGGCACACAACTCCCAGCGCTGCCACGGAGGGGGGGCAGGCACGGCGCCCAGCGGCAGGGGCTGGGGGGAGCGGGTCTGGCCCCCGGCCACGCAGTGGGGTGACAGGGAGGAGGTCATGTCTTCCAGGGGACTTGGGGGCAGGCGGACTGGTTTCCCATGCAGGAGTGGGGATGGTAATGCCCGGCGGAGCGCAGCACACAGCAGTTTTTCAGCGCTGAAGGGACGCCAACATCTGCCGTGGCACGCCGACGCTAAAACGCCCTGGGCTTCCCTTTGGATTCGCTCCGACAAGCGCACACCTAAGGATGTCAAGCTTTTCTCTTTGCAATAGTCAGAGTTCTTCAACAGGAAACCCACCTGCTCCGAATATGCACATAGGAAAAACAGTGGAAAGCACAGATAAGCACCAGCAGCTGCCCAGTAACTTTCGTAAAGCACAAATCCATCTCCTGTCCTCCTGCGATCACTGCCTCCCCTCCAGGAATGACTAATTCGACCAAGATTTAGCTCAGTAAAGCCAGGCTAGACCTGGGCCTTTATTCTTCCAAAGCATTTGGTTCTCTTTTGTTCCACTCCATCCTCCCACTCACTCTTTCTAATTGCCACAGGACAGAAATTGTATCTCCTTGACCCTCCGCACCTCCTGTCGGGTTTCCCTCCCGGCAGCATCTTCATTCACAAGCCATCCCATTCAACCTTCCTTTAGCTTCCAGAGGAGAGGGCCTTAAAGGTCTTTCTCAAGAGCCTTGAAGAATCGCTTTTTCTCTGCCAATCTGCGCGTGATGAATCACTGCGGTGCAAACACAGCAGGAACCCACGCTTTCCAAGGGCCAGGCTCTGCAGAAGGCGGCCAGGCTGGATGGGGCTTGGAGCAGCCTGGTGAGGGAGGTGTCCCTGCCCAGGGCAGGGGGGTTGGAACGAGATGATCTGTAAGGTCCCTTCCAACTCCAGACATTCTATGATTCCAAGACGGTGTGCAACCAAGGGCAGACCCCACAGCCCAGACCCCTCTGCTCCAGCCTGGGTCGGACACAACCTCTGCCCCAGGCACCACCAGCATCTACCGGAACAACCAGAAATAAACAGCATCATTTTTTTCATCTTAATTAGGTTCCCAATGACCTAATGTCTCCGTCTAATTTGACATCTAGTATCTGACAGCAGGAGGCACACTTCAGTCTATAAATGGAGGAACTATGCCAGGGAGAGGAGCTCTGCTGGGTGAAGGACCAGAGGAGCACAGCGAATGACTGCCCTCACCTCGTTCCCCAAGTCCAGAGCTCCTCTCCAGCCCTGGTCCTTCTGCACTTCCATCAGTGGGGGACAAAAGTCCTAGTGACAGCCTGCCCATCCCCTCCCCTTCCAGTAACTTGAATAAGAGAGACGTCTCCTGCGGGTATCACAAGTGATGCTACTGAGGAACATCCAAGCCCTCCACACCAATGCCAAGCATGTTCTGACCCAACCATTGTGGTGGTCCCCAACCCAGTGACAATTTTAGCAGCCTCAATCTGTCACTGACACCCCCCCCCCAAGTGTCACCTGGGTAGAAAGCTGCTGCCTGCCCCAGCAAAGCATATCGCTGGCACGCACACCACAGGCAGTTTCTTTCACAGCTTTATTTGAAAGGTACCAAAATACTTCAGCCACCCCACGCAATGTTTCTAAGTTTATGTAGTGTTATCCCCATTTCACACATGAGAAAGAGAAAGGTTACTTGCTGTGATGAAGATAACACGGTATCTGTTAAGGTAAAAACCCGATAGTCAATAAAATTCAATACAAGTCGCTGAAATCCATCCAAGAGCATCCATACAGTCGACATAAAGCTACAGCAACTTCCTGTTAATTTCTGCTATTTTCAAAATTGTGTGAATGGGAGTTAAATTATTTCTGAATCCGAGACGCTTAGCTATAGGTTGTAATAGTTATACGACCTATTAGTTATCTGTCTCAAAATAGTCAAGATACACCTGATTGCTCCTTCTGGCAGACGCGAATCCCCATCCCACACCCCAGAGGACGGCATCAACTTATCGCTTGACCCTGGAGCCACTCCCAACAGGGTGTCCCCATCGACGCCGCCAGCAAAAAAAGGAAATTCCAAAATAGCAAGTCTAAATTCTAAAATATAAAGTAAATAAAGTAGAAATATGCCAGTCTTAACTCCACTGATGCCCCACCACTCCACTGTACCCCCAAAGCTTTTGCTGCCAGATCAGTCTTATCTGAAGTCCTACAGTCACTCGGCATCACATTAAACACTCTCCACCAAAGTTATCTTCATTTTTTTCATCCAAAAAGATTAAAAATCAAACCACCAGATAAACAAGGGAGATAAGGACGAAAGCCATTTTTATCATAATAGCTGGCAAACACACGTAATTAGATTTTGATAGTAAGTAAAAAAATCGTGTTTACGGTAACGTTAAAATCAGCAAATTCTGTTCAAGAATAAAGGGAGGGAATCCAGCATCTGATCATTGCCATTAATATTCTAGACCTGACGAACGGCTCCTGTGCTCAACAGCTTCCCTGGCTCCCTTCTATCTCAGTTGGCCTAATAAAAGATATGACTTCTCTCTACAAACCTTGACTGTCATATTCTAGTATCCGATAGATAATCGACACAAACCCCACAGATTTTTATCTGAATTTAAAAAAGGAATTTTTTGTGTTCCCAGCCCCTTGGCTTTAGAGAACTTTCCCAGGAGCTCATGGGTATATTCCTGGAAACCTCAGATCATCTTTTTGCCATACGGCATGCCTGAAGGGAAACAGTGGTGGCACCAGCAATCTTTCCAGTAATTAAAAAGAAATAGTAGCATAGGTGGTATTTATAGAAAATAACGCGTTTATTTTTACAGCAGCGTGTGTAGCATCAAATGATGAGAAATTTGTTTCGCTACAGATCTGAACAACACTTAGCTTCATCTCTGTTCGTGAACAAGCAAAATCTGAACTCATACCTTCTCACCAGAAATTAAAAAAACCAACAAAACCAACTTCGCTATATTTAAGTCAGCAGAAGTCCCAGTTTTAATAACTATTAGCCCTATTATTTCATTTTTTTCTTGCTTATATGGGCTTCAGCTATAAGTAAAGCTACAGGGTGTCTCTTTACACACTGTGGATGGGATTTTGCAAGGGTAAGCTAACAACAGGTAGTTTGGGGTTGGTTTTTTGCCTTTTTTTTTTTTTTTTTCAATTGCAAACTTAACAGGGCAGTTCTGACCAACTGCCTTTGACTACTGAATGATCCAAAGCCCTCAGAGCCACCGAGGACACGCAGTCCCTTCCCCTCGCCACAGCAGAGACTGGCCAGCACGGGTCAGCAGGGCTCCAGGAGAGCTCTTGAGGACCACCACCTCCTCCCCAGGGACCACCACCACCTCCTCCTCACAGCCCTTCCTGAAACCAGCAGATTTGCGGGCAAAATCTCTGTCTCCAAAGCTGCAGAGGAGAAGTTTAAGCCAGCAAAAGGAGTGTGTGTTTGTGCTACGAAAAAAGATTTAATGTCTAAATTAAATAAGTGCACTATGCTTAGCTTCCCACCGACGGAGTGGCTGGATATTAATGGCTCTGCCGCTGGAGCTGCCTCTCTGCAGAGAGCAGCGTTCCCTGCGATCAGCCCATCGGCAAAGGGGACACGCGCCCACGGAGCCAGGCTCCCCCCTCTCAGTCCGCTTCTTGAAAGGAATCACATTGCTGTTTTGACAGAAATCCTCCTGTCCCATGGGAATAACACTGAAAGAATGAACCACCGGTTTGGTTTAAGGAAGGTCTGGAAATTATTGCTACAAACCCACAAACGTAAAAATGGAAACTCCGCCATTAGAGAACTGAGTCCATATTAATTTCTCTATGCACAGGAAAATAGGCTGCATGCTTGTAATGATTATTTGTCCATGTTAAATCAATGCAATAAATATCATATATTAAATGAATACAAATGTTAAACGAATACAATAAAATGTGTTTCGGTTATGTCATTCCCACTATTAATTGCTACGATACCTGAAACTGAAAACAACCTTTCAGGTTTCCCAAATGGAGAAAAACCACGGCAAAAGCCCCTGTTTGTGCAGAGGCATCCAGCGAGGCCAGCAGCGCTGCTCTCAGGACCAGCCTCTCACCCCCCGGTGAACAACCATCGTCTTGTGAAATAATCACATCAGAGCTTCTGCCTGCTGGAAAGGCAGAGGGGCGAAAGAAAAGACAGAGGGCTGTAATTATTATTTCTGCTTTAAAATGCTGGAGGGTTCTCAGTCAAAGATGTCTGGAAGATGATAGGGTCATCTAATCAGCTCTAATAAACAAGCCCCTGATGAAGACACTCGCTTTGCAGAGAGAACTGCAATGCCTGATACACAGATCAGCAAGGATCTGGTCCGATGGTGTTATTTATATTGAGTGAATGCTAAAAGGTGGCAAAGAGTCATTTTTGGCATCGTGTCACATTCGAACAGAAATCTTTCTGAATTTCACTCCAAGCCTGGTTACTTCACCAGCATCTCCACACTTCCCAGAGCGCCGTTAGGATGTTCCAGTGGTAACTGCAAACTGTGACTTACCCAAAATGCTCACTTTAGCAATGCCTCTAATCCAGCCGACCTGCTTTGAATATATTTAGAGTGTGGAACCCCCTAATGTGGGAAGCTTTTATTATGTTTCCAAAAGGAAAAGAGTGGCTTTCTGCTGTCTCTGCTCCTTTACCGCTACCCCCATGTAACATTTCCTTTTAATTAAGATGCCTTTTAGTACTGAGGACTTGCGGGATAATTTAATGCATTTGTAAGGGCTTTGACTTGTTCCCTACGCTGTGCCTTAGAGTACGGAGTTGCTCCTTACTGGATTCGAGACCAACAGACCCCTGTAAGCTGTGGCAGTCCTATATCCAGGACACAATCTGCAGCCCAGGCTGCCCAGTTCACCATCACAATGGCAGAAACAAGCTTGGGTTTTTGTTTTCGAGAATGGTGTGAGCTTTCTCTCCAAGTTTTCTGTGACTCTGGCGGCTCCCTCCAACTTCCAGCTCAAAGAAAAGAGAAGCAAAACAAATAGGAGAAGGGGCATTGCACAGCACTGTCACGCGCTTTGCAGTTGCAATGAGAAACTAAATTGAAATCTTGTGACATTCTGAAAAACTTCCAATTCTGCAGATGGAAAACACAGCACTTTTTTTCCCCATGTACTTGTTCTTTTCCAAGCAAGAGCATAACTTTATGCTACTACCTTCTGGCTGCACAAGGTAGATTTCAGCCGCGGCCTTTCCACCAACGATTGCACACAACAAACCACGGGAACAGACGCTTATTGATAACGCCGACAGAGCTGGGCCAAGGTGCTGAACACATTTAGAAGCCAAAATCCAACTTATGTCTTTGGAAGAAACAGGCTTTGAAGCCTACAGGTCCAGAGTCACTTCTCATACATACTAATTTCATTCTGTAAAACATGTTACTGGATCAGTTTCACAATATGCGCCCAATAGTTTTACACTCGGTTAGAAAAAGCCCCTGGGCTGAGATTCAGCCCTACTGAATGTGACATCTTTGGAGTCACTTTAGCAGACGGCAATTAAGAGTTCAGCAGAAAGAAGGCACATTTTAACCTCACCATACCTGAAAGAGGAAAAGGAGTGACAAAAAGACATTCCACCTGCGAGGGAGAGGCAAGGATGGAAAGGAGGAGGAGAAGGGAACAAGGTATGAGAACCACTCTTGTGCTACTTCATAAACACACACAGCGCCCATCTTCTGTTATATGCAAAACAACAAACTTCTCTCATATTCTTCAAAAGATCTCATCAAACACAACAAACAAGCAGCATGGCATGGATAAATAACTACGGCCTCATGACAAACAAGGAAACATTTATGGAAGGCTATTAAACTTGGATTACTTATCTCAGACACTGGAGCAGTTGCAGAGTCGCCAATCAGCTCTGCTGACTAAATACATATTTATAAATGCTTTAGCTGTTTTATTTACCCAATGGACCAAAATGGCTTATTCATTCTGTTCTGGGTTTATTTTGGTCTATCAAGTACAGTAAATGTGCAGTTAGGTGCATAATAAAAACTCCTTTAGAAAAGTAATTACATTACCTTACACACAGTAGATTTTTCTTTCCCAAACAACGAGAACAACTGGACCATTTCACGGGCTTATAAGTTCTTACAAAAAAAAAAAAAAAAAGAATATACTGACACAAACCAATTACTGAGCTGAAATCTTGCTTGGAAATGTCAAGTCCAAAGGAAACATTTACAAACAAAGCAGAAAAGCCCACGTTTAAGCAGAGTGTTTGCTAGGGCAGCAGCCACCTGAATGCTCCGTGCTCCACATCCTGCGGGGTTTGGCGAGGACTGGATGTAGGGGAAGATGATAACGGGCCCGCAGGTAAGGACCGCAAGGACTGGCGATGCTTGTCTCTTGGCCACTGCCCTGGCAAAGCGGGGGCAGCGGGGGCACCTCCAGGAGAAGACACCAGAGCACCATTAGAACCTCCCCTACCATAAACCACAGTGCTCAGGCTGGGCTAATCCCGGCTGCATCTGCCACAGGCAGAGGTCACGGCCACCTGGTTATAAGCCTCTGACCTAAGAGAGCACAAAGAAGGTAGCTTCCGTCTCACTTTATCTGGTATTTGGGCAGTGAGTCAAAGCTCTGAAAATATTCACCTAATTGCTCTGCCTTATGGTTAAAGCTCAGTTCAGGAGGAAATGGCATGTTGAGAGCTAATAAGTCTGTAATTGAAAATACACCACGCTCTTACGCATTAAGCAGACTAGCAGCACGTTCCAAAATCGTGACTCAAACCCCCGATTGAGCCCATAAGCGATCCTGGACTTTGGGTTTTCTGGCTCCAAGTCCGAGTTACTTATTTTGCTAATTTCTGAGACACGCTGGATAAACTGACTTGTTGGAGAGTATTTGCATATCACATTATACTGCCATTAACGGAAACATCTGCTGCCAGTTTTTTTATTCAGCTTTTCTCCATCTTCTCCCTCTCCCCACCCAGGGAACTGGAGTCTCCCCACTTCCTCGGCTGGCCTACAAGCTCCTTCCTCTCACCTGCTGCTGGTACCAGCTGCCTGGTTTCCTGCTGCTCAGGAAGTTTTTGCTTCAACTCCTTCGGGTCCATCAATCTGCTGCTCTAGCAAAGCCACCTACTATTATATTTACTTACGAAACATTCGTGCCCATTCTGCCATGAACAGAATTCATTCCTCCTCCTGCCCCAAAGTACTTAACGACAGAAACGGATATATCGATTTACAAGAGCCGTAAGTCTGCAAAACCATTCTGCATCCAGCAGCGAGAGAGCTGGGCGTGCAATGGGGTTCCCATGCTGGCAAAGCTGGGCTAAACCACGGCTGCATTCACTTTGTCAGGAATAATCCATCTGAATGAACAAACAGGCGTCTGGAAGCCAAACACCACCACTAGGACCAGCACCGTTTGCTTTAGAAAACCACTCAGAAAGCCCTTGGCTGAGCCGCAACTCACTCCCCAGGGTTTGCAGCTCCTCGTCCGTGGCCAGAGTCCCACACACGGCTGTGCAACGCCAACAGCTCTCTACGCCTCTCTAGGAGTACTCCTATTACTGGTTCATTTACTACCGTGCCCAACATCAGCTAATGAGTTGATTATTTGGGGTTCTTCCCCCTCCACGTGGTTTTACTCCCTCTGTCAACTCTTGTCACTTAGAACCACAAAATACACCAAGTTATAATTAAACACCATTGCTGACAGATACGTGGGAGCAAACAATTTTGCCCTTTCCCCAGTTTGGGTTAGCCTGACTCTAAAACAAAATCTAAGCTAAAAAACACCTTGGGCAGCTCCTTGAAAATATTTTTACCTTCATTATTTCTACCTAATCCCCTGCCAGCATTGCAAAACTAGGCATCCCCACTGCATCATGTCTTTGAAGACTAATGTTCAAGTAGGACGAGATACAAAAAATGCTGAGGGACTGCAGTTTCCACCGGAGCTAAACATCAGATTCATATTCTGACCCAGCCAAATATCCTTCCCCAGGTAACAGATTGCTGTTCACTGATGACATACACCCTGAAAAGCCAGAGATAATAGAAATTTCTATGACAACAAAGCAGCTGAGATGGAGAGAGAGATGAACCTTTGCTTTAAGTAAAAACTGCATAATTGCTAGTAATTTTAAAAATCAGTATAATAAACGAGGAAGTTATTCCTATATTCTTCAAAACAGGTACTTTGAATGTATAACACATCCTCTGAACTTGAGGCATGTTCTGAGCATGCCAACTCTGGATGTACATAGCATATACACACAGATACACACATTTGGTACGGTATCATATAATCTGGATATCACTGGGATAGCCAGACAGAAGAGATCCTGGCAGTATAGCTGTTTCTACAGAGCAATACAGCTACAGCTGCTGATTTTGAAGAATTTTGACCAGGTCATAAGGAAAAAAACCACATTTCTTGGACACTAGCAATAGGAGAAGGACAACAAGATAGGAAAATTATAGGTGACTTACTACAAAAGCAATTACAGCTAATAATTTCATTATGTTCATGAAGGGCTTGGGGAGAGAAACTCACCGTTCCTGCCAAGTTTTGAGAGCCTTTCATCTTCCACGGATAGGTGGAAATTTGAAGTGTGCAAGAAGAAAGGAGGCAGCGAATAGAATTTCTAAAGGGCATTACTGTTTTATAACCATGAGTCAGTTTTTCATCTAGGACGTAAGAACCGATGTCAAGTGGCAAGTAATGAAATATTTCTTAAGCTGTTGGCTGGATCCTCCACCACTGCTAATTGATGCAGCTCCAGGGATTTTCAATAAAATTATGGCAACTTGGGAAAGGTCAGGGTGTGCTCTATTCTACTGCTCCTCACTGTGATTAGGAAACACACTGTAACAACGAGGATTAATAAACACACACAAATACAAACACGACATCCACAATACAGAGCTTGTGAATACTTTGGAGAGGTTTCAGCCTCTTTAATTCAAAACAGATAGTTAAAGTTCATATCTTTATGGCAGCGTGATGTCATCTGACTGACTAAATCTGGAGTTGCATCTCATTTAATAAAATTATATGGTCAAACAGAGTGGAAGCAATCTGCTTGAACATTTCTTGGCTGAATGGCTTCAAAAGCATCTTTTGACACTAATTTGTTGAATGGCTGATTGCGAGCAACATAAAAACAAATTAAAAGTTTTGAGTGCTTGGGCTAGATCCTCGGCTAGTAAAAAAAGCAAAGGTGGTCCACTAAATTCAGTATGGTTTTGCTCATTTGTATCTACTGAAGAGCTGGCTCTTTATGCTGAATGTGACTATACATATGGTTGGGCATGGAGTTATACTCAGCAGACAAATTATTCTAGCGCTGAGCATCCTTCAGCCCCACGCTGCCAACAGGAGCAGGAGTATTTCTCAGCTCCAGAAGTTGCAGAATTCGCTCCCATGTTCTTGAAAATAGTGGGGAAAACCACTGGAGGCCCTGCTCTGCTAGACACAGGGAATCTGACGGACGTGAAGGTATATGGATTTTTACATGCATAAATTGTGCAGTCTAATTTACAGCAACAGGTAAGTATCACACATTCATCTACACACATTACACAGTGAAAACTCACCGATCTTTACAATTAAGCCCTGCCACTGTCAAGCCAAATGCTTGCGGTGCTCCCTTCAGAGCCTGGTCCAGTGCTCCAATTTACCGTAAGTAATCTCCCCACTTTTTCTTGCACGCTATTCTCCATCCTTTTCACTAAACGCCTGTCGGATCCACCTGATCTGCACAAACTGCTGCTTTTCCCAGCTCCCTACTCCTGATTTGCTTTTCCCCATCTGCTCTCCTGCACTATTTCACTGTCCTGGGCAGCTGATGGAAGTGTGCAGGTTATTAACATTTTTGCTTAATTTCCCTTTCCTGTGCACGAGGGGCAGGTAGTGCATAGGAACCCACACAACGCTAAGAACTGAAGCCATGTGTAAACAATGGATGGAGTTTACTCCAAAAGATGGAGTAAACAATGGAAAAGTATTTAGACAGAAATGGGGAAAAAAAAGAAGACTGGCTAACTGAAATAAAAGCTTTGCCTGCTCTAACTCGCCCCTTGATTTGAGTTTAGAAGAGGAATACAGAGAGATGGTATTCAAATCCTGTGCTTGTTTACCACACGCTGGGTTTTCCTGAGTTGTGTTTTTGTTTGGTTTGGGGTTTTTTTTTTAAAGCCAGCGTCACAACCTGGCACCTCACACCATATTCTGTTTTCCATTATGTGAGCACAATGCTGATGGAAACGGTAGCGAGTCGTACGCGTGACAGCAAAATTTCAACTTAGTGGCTTTAAACTGAATGTAGGAAAATATTCTTGCAGCTTCTAATCGGCTACCATAATGGGGGGTTTGAGGTTAAACGATCCTTTTTAGTCAAAAAGATAATATTCAAGCACCAGTCAGACATCCTGGGAACAAGATGGATCTGCAGCCATTTCCATTTAAATTCAGAGGGAAATCGGTCTTCATACATCAGGCTGGAAGTCAGATGCCAGCTGTAGTCAGGGCAGCATCTCCCCTCCGTACCACAGCAATTAAAAGATCATGTAATTATAGCTGATCTAGCGCCCACAGAAGTCAAAGGAAAGCCATTCATCGACTGTAATGAGCTTTGGAGCAGCTTCGAAATTTCTCCAGCATATGTAGACCTGACACTTTGGAAGCCAAAAGCCTCCCAGTTTAACTACGCTCATCCACGGCTCAAAAAAAGGAAGAAAGTGTTTTCACATCTTTCTTTCATCTAATATAAACACAACCCAGCACAACTGACCATCAACTGTCTATTAAATGGACTATTTGTTGAAGGAAATACGTATGGCGAGTTAGTATTTACCCATGGGCCATCGGACAACAATCAAGGCTTTGTTTCCTTTGAAAGAAAAGTGTCTGCTTTCAATCTAAAGGACTCAAACGTTTTGTCCAAAAAAAAAAAAAAGAAAGAAAGAAATATACTGAAAAGCCCCTCCCTTTCACCAAAAGCTCTTTTTTAATTACCCTGGTTCATCCACGAGCATGGGATAATAAAAGCAGGCACAGCACAAGTTTGCTGCAGCTCTCCCCTTTGTGGTTTCCGTTAGATATTTTTAAGTTTCAAAGTTTTCTCAGCTTTTCAACAGAAAGATCTTCCACCAAGGGAAGGCAAAAAGCACAACCTCCCCCACCCTCAGGCATTTTCTAATCATCTAATTTCCTCAGGTAAAAACCACTATCCCCAGAAATTGCCATTTTAGGGAAAAAGGGCCTGAATCTTAAAATTAGATCATACCATAGCACAAAATATAAAATAAATCCTTTCGTGTGCATAACAAACATTTTGACCCTCCTGCTACTTTTTTTTTTCCCTAGCACTGAGTGGTATCTGCTCTGCACACATTTTACTACTGAAAAGGTTTCTGAAGGAGGCTTTTGTTGAATTATTTTGTAGGCACTATTGAGGACTAACTCCAGAGAGGAAGACACTTAATCATTGCTGAAAATCCCCAGGTAGCTCCGCAAATCCACAGGCTTTTGTGACCAAGATGTATTTACCGTGTTTGTTAGCATTTTCTTCTTGACTTCTGAGGAGCTTGCAGTTCTTCAGACAGACTTGATTATTCACAGATTGCATTGCTGGGTGTAAGCCCAATTTATCTAGAGACCTTAACTCCCATCCCCCTTCTCTCCATTCCATCCATGGATCTAAGAAGCCTTCTGACGGAGAAGTTCATTATATTCGACTCAGTTCTGAAAAAAAGATATGGTTTCACCCCTCCAGCCCATCCTCTGAAGGCAATGAGAAATCAGCCTGACTGAGCCTGGAAATTTGGTGTCTAGAGACATTGATCTCAAAATCCAGTTATTGCTCTGAAGCAACATTTTCCAAGCACTCACATGATCTATAAACTCAATCCTGCTTTCAAAAATTGCTATGTTTAAGTTCTTGTTGGTGTTGGTGACTTTCACTGGGAAGTAAACTTTGGAGTGCCAAATAAGACCTGAAACAGGCCTAGGGCTACTTCCATAACATTTTACCCATTTTCACAAGACCAGATTCACTCTCCATGTCAATACCGAATGGTACCACACACTCTATAGCTACAGCATGACCAAAACATCTCCACATGCAGGATGCTGATGTGCAATTCCGCATCTCAAAGCAACCTTGAACCATCCAAGAGCTCTCCTCAGTCTGAGATGAAGGGAAATCCAAGAAAACTGGATTTCTTCATGAAGCGTGGTAGGTGTTTGACCAACACCACACAGATGCTGGAAACCTGAGCTAAACAGTTTTGACCTTTAGCAACAAGCATGTATTTAATTTATTCAAGCCTCTCTGCTGCCACAGCCTCCCAGCAAAAAATAAAAAAACACATAAAAACCACATAAATAAACAAACAACCACAAAAAGCCCAAAAGGAGATTATTTGCCCAGATGAGAAATTACCCTTGAACCTGACCTCTTTCATTTATGCAGTCAAACAGTGGCAGTTACAACCTCTTCCCAATACCCAGGACGCTTGAATAAATTAAAGAAGGTGCTGGAACAAAACAGGGGAGTGTATTAATCTGTTGAACAGGAGAGTGCCACCCGCTTCGCGTTACACCAAGACAGACGAGGCAAGCAACTGCCTGATCCAGAAAACATCTGCTAAACAAAATCAAGATTAACGATAACCAGAATGAGCTCTTTAATGACCAGTTCTCACCCAGCTGCAGGGAACCACCAAAGAGCCTCTCACCACAGCAGCCAATTAGTTTCCACCACAAAGGAGTTTACAGGAGCAGGATCCGAGCTCGGGGCACCAGCCCAACTCCCATTTACCACTGCTGCACCTTGGGGAGGATTTGCAGTGTGCTGATGCACCGAAAGCCTCGTCCAGACCTTCTGCTCCCTGAAATGCCCCAAGGTCAGAGCACAGATCCTCTTCCAAAACCCAACAAACCTTGACTTCCATCCCCAACACCATCATACAGTTCTGTGCTGAAAGAGCAACTTTACACAGGGAAAAAAAAAAAATAAATCTACAATTTGCAACACTAAGAACTGTCAGGCAAGCATTAGGAGGCAGTCTCTTTGAAATCTCATGGCAGTACACTCTTTCAACTGTCTAAAGTATGTTTGTTTTAAAGAGTTACTGCAAGAATATTCAACAACCAACACTCATGTTGAAAGAAAACTGTATTTTTTTCCTACCTTTTCTTCTTGTAACTTCAAATCTTCTGGAGTCCTATAAGGAAAAAGAGAAATTTTTGTGGTTTTTTTTTTTTTAAATACAAGAGTTTTTCAAAGGCAACATGAACAGAAACTCCTAAAAACATTTGTCATTGTCCCAGAGAAGCATCTATGAAGCTCTACACAATAACTGAGGAGTAATTACAAGCATGTATTTCAGTTTGTCCACAGATGTGTAATGGATCGATATATCACCTAAAATGATTCGTCATTCTGTGATAAGTTACATGGTAGAGCACAATATCTTTCTTTAAAAAGGATTTTTTTTTCCTCTACTGATGTTAGAAGGGAGCACCTAGGAAGACTATTATTACTGTACCAAGGATTTAGGATTGAGGAGGGAGGAGCCATTACAGATATTTTTAGCAGGCACTTGTTCAAATACCTGAATAATTTCAAAGCAACCGGACTACTGACGCTTCGAGCTGCGGGCTCATTTCAATCCTTGCACACCTCCATCATTTGCCCTATTTCTTGCAAGGCCTCACTACCGTCTCTAGTACAGGAGCTTCTTTTAAAAAGACATTGCATAAACTCTCAAGGGGTACTGCATTCCCAGACAACACCATCTACTTACACTAACGGCGAGACTCCAGAGGGATAAATATTTAATTCCAAGCAGTAACATTATTTATGGGTTAATTACAAATACTTGTAATTGCCATCATTCGAGTTACTTATCTTAGAGTAGTTGGGTGGGAAGGGACCTTAAAGCCCCCCAGTGCCCCCCCTGCCCTGGGCAGGGACACCTCCCACCAGCCCAGGCTGCTCCAAGCCCCGTCCAACCTGGCCTTGAACCCCTCCAGGGATGGGGCAGCCACAGCTTCTCTGGGCACCCTGGGCCAGGGGCTCACCCCCCTCACAGCACAGAACAGCAAAGAATGCTTCTTGCAACCAGTATTAAAAACAGCAGAATCCCAGAAGACTCAAAGACCCTCTTGCCTGGAGTCCCACTGACCCCACTGACCCCTGATGCAGGATTAACCCCACTCAGCACAACCTCAAACCTGGAAGACCCCAAGGTGCCACCAGGCCCCAGCACCGTCTCCATCATGGTACCCCCAGCACAGGGACAGGGAGGAGGAGCAAGCCCTCCAGCCCCCTGCCAGAAGCCCCTAAGGCAGGCTGGCGCTCTTGCGGACATGCCTTGTTTAACCTCATTTCCCCCCCCTTTGTGCTCACTCTTCTCAGATGTTTGTTTATCAGAGAACGAAATAACAAGAAGGGTTTGTTTCTCTCCTCCTTTCGATAGGGAAATAACACGTGGCCTCCCCAGACACCTGAGCTTTCTGGCACACCTGATGCTTATTATGATTTTAGTAGTACTTTTTCACCTTTTTTTAAAAAAATAAAGTACCTCCCTGCAGACCACATTTAGTCAAAGGGAAGTAAAGTATAGCGCTAGGCATCTAATGAAATACATCCACAGTCCCCTTCTGCTGTACAGATGCCCTGCCACAGGGTAATTGAAAATACCAAAAGCTGCCACTGGAGCACACGATAAAGAATACTGAGCTTTTCAAAGTGAAAGAAGATAGAAATAAACAAAAGAAAAAAAATAATCGGTGTATGGAAGTACAATCGGTACCTGCTCAGCTAACTCCTGAAAGCCTCACCCCCCTCACCTGGGGATATCAGACAGCACTGGGTAACTCGGAAGGAGGTGTTTTATCCGAGGATGTAATATCACACACACCACACGCGGCAGTGACTCGTGCCCTGCCTGCAGAAACGCTGCCCTTTCTCCCGGGTTTCTGCCAGGACCCCACCAGGGAAGGGGGGGCTTTCTCAAAAACAAAGCTTTCACCAAAACCAAGAAGGATCAAAAGTGGTCTCTTCAGCACTCTGAAGTCAACTGAAGGGAATAAACAAAAAAGGGGTATTTGCTTATAGAAATACTAAGTCATTATTCCCTGCAGGAAGCTACTTCAGTGATCTTAAGAAATATGTAAAATGGCATTCAGGATTAGTACCGACTTCAAAGCATTTATCCTCTTTAGGCAGCAAAGCTCTGAGCCGCGTAGACAGTTATACTCCAGGGACCTCTCGCAGCTTTTCAAAATATTAGTTTGAGAGGTGGGGCACGGGATAAAAAAAAAAAAATTCAGATACAGCCATGTACATGTAATATATGCAAAAAGGAAGAGTACTTTTAAAGTTCCCCTGGAGTCCCTCACTTTAACAAGCTGCTTGAATTCTCTGCAGTTCAAAAGCTTAGAAACACTAAAACTAATTACAACTATTACATTGATCAAAAGAAAAAAAAAAGACAATCACACTCTATAAAAAATTCAAGTGTCAGCTCCCTTGTATTAAACACCCTTTTGGTACTTCCATGAAAGGAACTGCACAGACATCGCAAAAAACAAAGGATGGTCTTCAAAGTTCCCCTTCTTTTACTCTGTTCCCCTTATAATTCTAAGCTCTAATGAATGTAAACTACCCCAAAAACCAGACGCTGGATTCAGAGGAAAAGCTTGTTAGAAATGCAACGGTGGAATGTGAGGTCAGGCTCCACGTCACCACTTCTCCTTCCTTGGAGGATTATCAGCACTCAGTACGTCCCCCAAAACATCCCCTTCCATGGAGAAATGACCAAGGGCACTGAGAACGCTCGACATTCCAGGAGAGTACACATTAAAACAGGAAATGAGAAAAATACCTGGCACCTCTGGCAGGGCTTAAAGAGCGGCCAGAAAAAGGCACCAGCTCCAGGTAGAGACACAACAGCGGGTTCTACCCCTCTGGTAAACTAAACTATGGCAAGGACTCCCATTTTTCTTAGTTTGCCTCAGCCAAATCATTTCTCTCTTCTGTAGCACAGAAAAGAGGAAACGATGCTAATTTTTCCCCTTTAGAGCATCTTGAACACAAGACCTTTCTATTAGTGATCTAATACGCCACTAAGAGATGCTACCAGAAAGCCTGGCCACAGGCATGGCACCGTCCTGGGCAATCTCTTCACAAAAAGGAGTAGTCACCCTTTCTTTGAAGTCTGAGATACTGCTCTCAAGTAAAAAA
>VXBO01008757.1:329501-345921 GCA_013400135.1 Rhinoptilus africanus | reverse complement strand
AAAATCACACGGAGGCTTTAATAGTGTCACCAGTAGAGAGCCAAACTATTTTGATAAAAATGACATTAAAGTTCTCAGATGCATTGCCTGAGGAGCACTTTTCTGCAGCAGCCATAAAGCAGATGGTTATAAATGAGACTTATTTCATTGGCACCATTTAATGACTGCAAATTCCTTTAACTAAAAATCTAATTTTATCAGCGGATAAATCATATGCTTTGAAGGTAAAAAATTGTTTCAGATTTCTCATTCCTTCTATAAAGCTTCCTCATGAGCACCATTTTTAAACAGCATTTCATTAATGCAATACAACAGTTTGATTTGTCAAGGTTTGCTTTTAGCACCTATTTTCCTCCTTTTTAACGTTAGTTAATTGAACGCAGAATAAAAGGCCCCTCTGTTCTGTATCTGAAGTGCCTCATCATTGTTATGTGGAAATCAATGTAGTATGTTTGCTCCGGTATCGCTTTTCACTGGACACGTAGCTCCTGAAAAGCCGCATCTCCAAAGGACAAACCAACCCAGTCTCAGCGCATGAGAGCGGATACAGCTTCATCAAGTAGGATTACTAATCCCACCGGGATTAGGGAGGGACAAAATCAAAATAAACATGAGAAACAGGGCTCGCTACCCGCTGTCACACCGCTTTGCTCCCCCATCGCTGCCGCCTGTTGCCCATCAAACACCTGCCTGAACCTTCCGCAATTTAACAACTGTTTCCCACAAAGCCCTTTTCCGCTCTCACAAAAAAGGGAGCGCCGGGCTTTCAGAAGCAGCATCGGGATGTCCTGCCAAGGCCTAACAGCCAGTTTGTGTGACGGGCTCCTGATGAACGCTGAATCATGGGCCCACGGATGCGCAGAACACGTCTGGAATGAAGAATGAGATTTCATTCAGAAGACGGGAATGTCATTGTGCGCCATTGAAATACAACTCTAGAGAGGGAATACACAGGACAGTACAGTCCTTGGCAGCCACTGTGCCGCAGACTGATTTACTGACAATCACTAGTGATGGATCCAAGCAGCAAAACCACTTTCAAGCTGTTTGGTATCTGTGTAAAGTCTTTAAACACTTCTGTATAAAAATATATCTACATTCAGGCAGAAATCCTTTGCTGTGAGGGGGGTGAGCCCCTGGCCCAGGGTGCCCAGAGAAGCTGTGGCTGCCCCATCCCTGGAGGGGTTCAAGGCCAGGTTGGACGGGGCTTGGAGCAGCCTGGGCTGGTGGGAGGTGTCCCTGCCCAGGGCAGGGGGGGCACTGGGGGGGCTTTAGGGTCCCTTCCCACCCAAACCATTCTGTGATTTGCCCTACATACCCAGAAAGAACACGCTGTGCACCACACAACACAGCGAGGCTCTCTTTGTCCTGCAAATTCCTGTTTGTAGAGCTTTTGCTCTTCCGCATCTGAAGCGGGAGGTCTCTCATCTCCAGAGCAACTTCACTGGAAAAGGGGACATCGCACCATTCACAGGGAGCACACAGCACCTTTGAGCACAGGCTCCGATTTCCACCAAAACACTCTACAGTCAAAGGTTTTTCTTTCTCAAATATTGGATTTTACTTCATTTAATGGGTGGTTTTGCACTCTTGGATGATGGGAGATTTGGCTCCAACTCTGGTGCTTGAGCAAAGTCAAGTTTCCTGCAGAGCCCTGTGCGGTGCCTTGGTGCCCTGCACCCTTCGGGGTGCTGCTCTTGGATGTCTTTAGCAAGGGAAGCCCAGGAAACACAGCAGACCAACCATTACACTAAGAACACCAATTTCTTAGTTAAGATTACCCCAGGTTAGCTTTATTACATCAACGCTAATCAGCAGTTAATCATAAGACAGATATTGAGGTGCTGGAGCGAGGGCAGAGGAAGGCAACAAAGGTGGCGAAGGGCCGGGAGAATAAATCTTATAGAGAGCGATTGAAGGAGCTGGGACTGTTTAGTTTGAGGAAGAGGAGGCTGAGGGGAGACCTCACTCTCCACAACTACCTGAAGGGACATTGTAGAGAGGTTGGTGCTGGTCTCTTCTCACAGGGAATTAGCGATAGAACAAGAGGGAATGGCTTCAAGCTGCATCAGGGTAGGTTTAAACTAAACATTAGAAAGCAGTTCTTCACAGAAAGAGCAGTGAGACACTGGAATGGGCTGCCCAGGTGGTGGAGTCACCATCCCTGAACGTGTTTCAGAATCATCTCAATGTGGTGTTGGGGGATATGGTGTAGGCAAGGACTTCATAGAGTGGGGTTGATGGTTGGACTCGATGATCCCAAGGGCCTTTTCCAACCTGAGTGATTCTGTGATTCTATTTTCACTTGCTAGAGCTGCACTCGAGTCACTGGGGATGGGGGAAAGGAGGGACCATGCGCACTTCCCTCTTAGATTTATAACTACAGGGAATACCAATGCACTGAAGGGCTGATTTCTGATTTGGAAAAATAATCATCTATGAAGCCCAAGAAATTCCCGTACCAGGCTGTGGTGACTTGTTTGCCATGCAGAAATCTAATTCCCACACCTCAAGGGCAATCTCTATTAATAAACATCCACATTTTCTCTCCAGCCAAGGAACGAGGAGGCAGGGTAGAACAGTCATGGGGACGCTCTAACTACGTGAAACTTATTTGAGCATGGGCACAGGGAGGTCGTTCAGAAACAAAGCTGGTCCAGGACGGTCTGGAGGAAGCACAGTAGGAAGCAGAGCTTCCCAACAGCTTTACAGCACCCACAGGACGGGGGACAAGACAGGAATAAGCTGCTCTTGAAATTCTCCTCAACTCTATGAGAGTTAAATAGTCCAGGTAATATTAAACATTTAGAGCAGGTTAAAAACGTGTCATAATTTCTACATACCTAATAACTGCTTGATGTATGTATAAAGTCACATCAGTAGCAGCTGCTGTGCGTGATTAAAAGCAATCTGTGAACCTGCATCCTGCAGCTGTGGAGTAGGCATCAAGGCGTAGAGTATGTATAATACACAGCCTGAGCAGTCTAAAATCAAAATACACCAACCCACTGCTGAGATGGAGCACAGGACAGGGCTTTCTGCCCTAAAATATGGCCCTGAAATACATGCAGAGTGTAGCATTTAAAAATTACAGTAGCTACATAATACTTTATAGTTGGTTTGTAAGTGATGGGCAGTGCACATAGACAACCTACCAACAGGGAGGGGGAAAAAAGGACAATTTCCTCATTTTTCTGTAACAGTTCTTCCTTTTGTCCCTGCACATCCACATGTGGCCACCTGCAATTTCCTGCGTTCTAATTTGAAAAGAAAAGTGAGCATGCTTTGCGAGGTTAGTAATTAAAACAGTCACCATTAGGCTTGAAATCAGGAAAGACAGGTTCCTGTCTGCTATTTCTTCCTAGTTTTCCTTTGACTAAAAGCCGAGGATGAGTGCTTACCATCCAGAAGCCCATCACAAGCAGGAATCACTGAGCAATAGCTCAGTGTAGTATTTTAAGGTGCAAACCTTCACAGCACAGTGTTGTAGCTCTCTTTCTTTCCCGTTTTCCCCCATTTTTAGGCCAGTATTTACAGATTTGTATAAAGCTGTACATTTGCCGTCCTCTTTTTGTTAGTAGCTCTGCCCCCACAAGCATGATGCTTACCGTGTACCAAATCTGGTACCAAAGAGCTACAAACTGCTCTCAAGGACAGCAATTCCTTGGATAACCTTACCTTGCAGTGTTTTCAGTCTCCTGCTCTTTAATATTGATGTAGATTTAGCCAAAAGGAGTCCCTTTTTTATGACCATAAGCAAAGGTTGACATAGGAGACTTTGTCAAAAAACCCAACAATTAATGCAGGAGATGGAAGAGATGCAAAGAGCAGGTAACATGTCTCAGATCCACAGGTTTCCCGTATTTCTGCTGACCAGATACTCCGTGGAAGAGGCTGCAGTGCTCGTGCAGGGGGATACAGCAAATTCAGCACACGCAGCCGGGCTCACGCTGGGTCTGTCACTAAATCAGACGTTACCCCTGCACACCCCACCTCTCCAGGGACCCGCTCTCAGGATCAGCCTAACTGCTGTGCAATTTCTAAATATACACCCCTGACTCATTCCGCAAATTAATAAAGTAGCTGTTCCTATTAATAGATTATCATCCCAGGGATGATTCCCCCCTCCCCTTCAGAGCACTCTTTATCTCAAGCGAGGGGTCAAGAAAATTACAGTGACAGCCAGTACTCGGTGATTCTGCATACGGACTGCAGCAGCTGCACTGGTTATGACTAATACACAACTCAGTTTGACAATCAGGATCCTCTGTTTACAACCACAAACACAGTATATTTTCCAAAAGAAAGATGCTAATGAGGCAGAGAGCATCCACTTTTTTTTTTTTTGAGCCAGGCATGAGGAAGAAAATAAATCACGCGCTGCTGTTTAAGGAAAGCTTGCTATCAGTACAGACGCTGGCAATTTAGACTTGTCCTGTGTGGTATAAACATTGAGAGAAGCTCCGATGTCTCACGCAACACAGTATCATCTGCTCACCCATACGGTAGCTAATTGAGGTAATTGCTGCATCTCTGATTTTACTCCCTACTATTTCTGGACTTCAGATGAGAAACTCAGGTATAACTGCATAAATTTCCACATTGTCATAGGGAAGCTCATGGGATGCCTGTTTTAGAAACCCCAAATTTGCACATGTACCCTTCCTAATCTAAAAAATAAAAAACATAACCAAAACCAAGAATTCCCCTGCTTGATGGTAAAAAGTACTTTCAGTAGAACTGTCTTTTTTAAGAAAACTACTGCTACATCCTATTTTTTTTAAAGGAGAACATGCTGCATTTGGAAAAAAATTAGTCCATATTTACCCTTTTAAGGTTAAGTAGTTTCTGAACAGAATATCTGGAAGTGTAACCCTCTGCCACACCATAGCCAAGGTAAAATTGTCTTAGATTTCTTTTTTATTTGCAAGATGGTTTACTCTGCTCTTACTCTCTGCTTTGGGAATATACCGGCATTTCCCCACCTAGGTATGATTTTTCACAGTTGCTCAATTGTGACATGAGGGAAAAAAAAAAACCTTCCTGAGATTTGATTCCTGGGGTCAGTCCATGGCGCAGCTCAGCAGAGAGCCGGGCACCCCAGGAACAGCATCCAAGTACTGCCTACCTCCAGCTACAGCACCAAAATTCCCGGTCAGCAGTATCCAAGGCACCACTTCAGCTACAGGGAGGGCATCCCTGGAGCAGCTGGTGGTCCTGGTTGCCGTTAGCTGTAAGGCAATAGCCCCAGCAGGCTGGGCAATGCAGGGCCACTGAGAGGTATCACACACTGCATCTTACCAGAAGATTAAAAAAAGTTAAAGGAAGCAGGATTTTTTTGTCCTGTAAGGCACTGTTTCATCTTTAAGTTGTGCTGTAGATGCATCCTGACAATCCCTATTAAACCATAACCATCTGTGTGAACTAAAGTTCTTCAAATGTTATGCTGTTACTCAAGTACATGGTACCTGCCCTCTTCCACGTAACCCAACAGTCAAATTTTCTACTATTTCAAGCATCCCATAAGATACAGCATTTATTAAACCCTCTGGGTATACAGGAGGGGGATGTGGAGCATGGGGATGCAGAGGAAGGACCCCAACATGTATATCCAAATGCTATGAAAATATTCCACAGCACCGTGAACTGCAGACACTCTTGATAACCAACACTCAGGGCAAAAGCTGCTCATTTCCACAGGAATAACGTTATAGAATACCAGGTTGGAAGGGACTTCAGGGATCATCTGGCCCAACCTTTCTTGGCAGAAGCACAGTCTAGACAAGACGGCCCAGCACCTCGTCCAGCTGAATCTTAAAAGTGTCCCATGATGGGGAATCCACCACTTCCCAGGGGAGATTATTCCAGTGACTGACTGTTCTCACTGTGGAAAAAATTCCCTCTTGTGTCCAAGAGGGTACCACATAAATGCAAGTAACAAGGAATGAATTATCAGTAGTACCAAAGGGGTACAAAAATAAATTTAAGCCTTGTCTCCCTCTACCTTCATCAATGTTTCAAACAGGCACAGGCTGTAACCCAGGACAGATACTAATTCAAATCTGATTCTTTCCTTCCTTTCTCCAAACTGACTTACAAGCAGGAAGAGCACACACATGGTAGAGAATACATTACAAATAATAATTCTTAAAATAAACACCAGGATATTAGATCTTCAACAGCATATAAAATTGATGCACTGTACCTGTTTTATTCCAAGCTCACGCTCGGAAATTATGCCTCTGTTTGAATTATGAGTAAAAGCTTTTATCAAAAGCCTTTGCAATTTTGTACCTTACTTCCCACAGCACTCCTTTTGTAGCCTGTCAGATTAGGAAATACAACTTTGATGGGCAAAAGAGAACAAAATCATCCCCATGACTCCCCTGCTGCTTGGAATAACCTACTGTGGTCTTCAGCTGCAGCCGTAAGTGAAACAACAGTTAAGAATCTGAAGATAATTATGAATTTCAGCAGTAATTGATACCTCTGGACAAGCGCAGTTGAGGCTGTGAGTGGACTCCAGAGGGACGCTTTATCCTGTGCAGGATGGCACTGAAGGGCTGGCAGGACCTGGCGTCTGCAGTCATAGCGAAGGTTGCAGTGACATTTATTACTTGAGATTTTAAGTGGTTCACGTGCCATGAAGTAATAACTAATGAACAAGTCAAACGATGGATACCCTATACAGCCAATACCTTCCAAGCGCCAGTAAGAAAGTTACGGTACCTTAAAGACATGAGCATGTTTGCTACATTCATTAGCATAAAAATAAGTGTTGGTATAACTACGCAGGATACTTTGAGGTTGGTGGCATAATTGAAGGCATAAAGCAAAATAAGGTAACAAACATAATGGGTAAAAATGATCAAGACACCAAAATAGTGTTGGCACAACTGGTCTTGTTCGCCCTTGGACCGTGCTGTCACGGACTCCAAATCAGACACAGCACTGCGCGCCGCCAGTGCCTTGCTCCTTATGGGGAGCAGACCGTTCAGGTGCACCAGCGAGGTGGGAACATCTTGCAGCATGGGGAGGGGGAAAAGCAAACACCTGGGTGCTTGGATCTGCAAGAGCCACTCGTGAGAGCCCTCAGAGCATCACTTGTGAGCCCCGCGCCGGAGGAGCCTCCCCAGGGACACGGATCTTCTCCCACAGGAGCATGGGATGCTGCACAAAGGTTTCGGGTCTCTCAGACTTCTTAAATAGGAGGGTGGGTGGCAAAAATAGAGCGTGGGGTGAAAGCCAAATGAAAGCAATTAAGGGATTTCTACAAAACCACACAGCAGTTCTGGTTCTGTAGCCCAGAGCAGAGCCCAGGACGCCTGCCAGTCTGTACCGTAACTGCTCCGGAGCGATCAGCGAACATCCAGATAGTTCCTTTAACAACTCAGCACAAACCAAATATAAGTGTACACGCACAGGATTATTCTCTACTTTCACACCACCCAGCTAGGACAGTATTGTTCAGGCTTCCTGCCAGCAGTGCCCCGGAAAACATCCTACAGAATTTCATTTCCGAGACGTAGCCCTGTGCTGACTTGTGTTTGAGGAGCTCTCTGCAGCAGATGGGAGACCCACTCCCGGAGGAGCCAATGGAGACCTGCAGCACCACAGGTTGAGAAGAGGAGATGGAAGAGCATGTAAACTTGCCCCGGGAACCGTGGCAAAACCAGCTCGGCTTCGGCACCTACAGAAAAGCAGCCTCTTGCACAGAAAGCAGGGAATGGGGGAAGGAAAGCTAGCTGCCAAATTTCAATATTTAATAAGATGCTTTTGTAAAATAGACCAGTAGGCTGAGAAATCAGTCTGAGCTACTAGTGTGGATTACTCTGTAGAGACGAGGGGAGTAGGACCACTGCCTTTCCATCAGAATCTCCTGGTCAAGTTCTCCTTCAAATCGAAACTCCAGGGTTCTCAGATCCAGGTTATGTCTCTCTTCTGCTATACTCATGCTGGAAACACCCTTCATTGACTGTCAGAGCTACGTTTTTGAGAATTCCTTTCAAAAAAGGAGAGGTGACCCCAGATTGCACCACCTGGTGCAACCCAGACTCCTTCTAAGCCCAGCACAGGGCTGCCCATGGAGCGTGGTCACCTCTGCAATGTCCACCTTTAGCACGCAGTCAGCCTTGCTGAAGGCAGAGGCAAAGCTTGTCCAAAAATACCACCCCAGAGTGGTGAGCTCTACACATTCAGGTATTTAGACATATATCCCACTCAGTAGGATTTAGTCCTATGATGGCTCAACCCTGGGAAGCTGCACCTCTTAGCTCCACAAAAGTCCACGTGCAGCATCCAGAAGCTACAAGAGCTTCCCAGCATCCCCTGGAACCAGCCTATGAGAAGCTTCACAATGTAAAAGTGACAGCAGTATTCTCCAGAATTAATATAGACGAGGCAAGCTGCAGCTTTTTCATTGAAATCCTAACCTTGTCCTTACTTTAATCAGGTTTTCTATTTTAGTTCATTCCACACCCAAGGAATTTCAGACTGCACGTGCACGTTTAACTATTGTAGTCAGGTCGAAAAATGTTTCAGAAAACAAACCTCTTCAGGAACACCCCATAAATTTGAAAGGCAGACAGCTCAGCATCGAGAAAACATACACGATTGCTATGTTAGAGAGTTAATTTCTCATGCAGAAGGGCTGCATATTGCAGTCTATGGCCTCAAGACTTATTTTTCCTTTATAAATGCAAAGCACAACTGCAATAATTCTACCACAGACCATGTAGAAATCGATTTAGCAATCTGAACATAAATTAAGCAATGTTTTTGATTCAGTAAACTTGTTCCTATGTAGACCAGAACAAGTATTAGTGAAGGTCAGTGACCCATACCCAAGTATTTGCTTTGATGAAGTTCATAGGAATTTTAGATCAGAGCACACTTCAAATTATTTGACCTGTGAATTAACCCTTTACATATTTTTAAGCAATTTCAGTGAATTGCTAGCAGCTTTCCTATTTGCGATTCAACGTTTTAAAGGCGTGTTAATGGAATTACATATTAATCAAACCACAAATTTGGTAACTAACAAACTCCAAACTGAACAAAGCCCAGTATCTGGAAAGGGACCTGGGAGTCCTGGGGGACAACGGGATGGGCATGAGCCAGCAATGGGCCCTGGTGGCCAAGAAGGCCAATGGCATCCNGTGATTCTGTGATCACTAGAAAAGGATTTCAAGGTGATTTTTATCATTAAAAAGGTATTATGGCTAAACTATTTTCTGAAAGACAAAATAAATGCCTTTTGCGAGCAAACAGCAATTATCTTGGTTTCTCTGACCTACCTGAAAGCTACGTTCAGGGCTTCCAGATTCACCACGGTGTTTGATGCCACACTCTATAAACACTATTTCTTTGGGAACAAGCTTTCTGCACAGATACTTTTAAAGAAATCTGCATTATAACTTACATCCCTTGAAGCTATTTTATCCATTTTCTTTGTACATTAAAATTTTTAATAGTTACACCTGTTAAATTCTGCACAAATCTGAACAAATACATTTCGAGCTTAGATCCTTCCACCTCAAGCAAGATCAAGTAATTGGCGCAATAACTTCATGGTTTTTAGAGGAAGATCAAATGAACTAACGTCTTTCAAGTAGCATAATAGTTCTACAATTTATGTTAAAGTAAATAATTTGAGTAGTGAATTTAATTCCTCAGAGTAACTTTTTTTTTAAAAAAATCAACACTAATGTGCATTAGTGAAGAGCGAGATCTTTTAAAATGCAAAAGCATGTAAAATGTTTAACTATTTTTAATAAAAAAAGCAAAAGTGATCTGAGACAAGAAAAGAATGCGTTTATCAGAGTGCCAGTGGACCACCTGGGTCTACACGGCAACAAAAGAACAGTGAAGAGGAACTGTTTTTCTCCACTTTTAGAGAAAAAGGGTGCATACCTCAAGCAAAAAGAGGTCACGAGACAGAACTCAGAACTGCAGAACCTCCAACTCCCCTGAAATGATTTTAGAGTCCTGCTAAGCAGAGAAAAAGCATCTTTTTAATTACCTTACACTGCTTTATTGAAATAACACATGCAACTGTGAGTATTTGTAGATGGGATGTGACTGGGAGAAATGGGATTCTCCAAGTAGAACAAAATCCTGAGGCTTAAATAGATCCAATTGCAGCATGAATCCATCAAGAGCTCATCATTAGCCTGGCCCTGACTAATGTGTCTGACAGAACACAAGTGTTCCAGGCAATGGCAGTTCCAAAAAAACCCCAAAGTCTCCTTTTCCCTTGCCTCCCCCACCAGCTCCCACTATCAGGCATTTGAACAATCATTTAGCAAACCTATGATAATCAGGAACTAATTAAATAACTAAAATTGTTCCAGCATTCATCCTTTTTTTTTTATGAAAGTCACATTTCTGGATTTTCAGGGCCTTATTCGCATGTCTCGGGCTCAGAGATGGGAGAAATCTGAGCCTACCCACATCCGTGCAGCAAACCCACGCTGTAAGGTCTGGTCCAGAAAGCCACCGTCCCTGCTGGGACAGCCAGCACCGGACACCCATCAAAATGGGGACCTGCTTAATCCATATCACTGCAACAAAAGCCAAGGCTGTCACCTTCAGCACTGGAAATGGATCCAGTTGCTTCTCCACTCCCACCAACCCAAGGACCGAACGCTGAGGAGCACATCCTCATCCTGCCTCGATGCATCAGGAGTCAGCAGTCCCACCTCCCCAGACAGCCAGGCACCAGGGCTCCTCTCCAGCTGGATCAACATCACCATCCCTCCCTGTGGTCACCAGGCTCCCTTGGTCCCTTTCCCCATACTTTGCACTTCACAGGGGTTTGACATCAGAAAGTCAGGATGGAAACGCTCTGGGCAGGAACTTTGCTGGTTCTCTCAGAACCACCCAATGGCTCGGGTTTCCTTTTTTTCAGCAGCAAAAGGAATTTTTTTCAGGTTTCACCTGAAAGTGCAGTGACCCAATGCTTATTAAATTCAGTTTCACTGGTCCCAGCAGCCCCAGGAGAGAGTGTAGAGACTTTGGGGCAAAGACAGCATCCCCACAATGGCCAGATGCACAATTTCACTCCCAGAATGATGGCAATACACTCAAAAAGTGTAAGAGCTTCCGCTTCACAGTGTGCACCCAATCACTGTTTCTTCACTGACCTCCTCAGCGGGTGTTTAATACAAATACACATGGGTAGGCCCTCACTTGTCTTCTCTTTTCACAGTACAGAAAGCCTGAACACAGCACAAAAATAGAAACACAAGACTTGTAGCAGCAGCTGATGTACAGTACCTCTTGATGCAGCCTCCCCGTGTCCGAATACAGCCTTCTGCTCCTGTTTGCATCCATCCATCCCCTCGTCACCAACGGGAAAACCCCAAGCAATACGAGAGATAACCAAAAGCTTCTCGGTTCCATCGTTTCACGTCTGTTGAAAACAAGAGAGCAGTCACGAAACAACCACCTCGCAACAAAACTCAGCTCAGATTCTACTGAAACACAGCAGAAGCTTCAGCTGACGGTGCCCATCCGCACTCGGTCAGTGCCAAGGGAGCTCTGCAGACTCCCACAGCAAAACAACACTGTATTGGCAATGAATTCCCACAGTGTAGCAGTTTCGTGAAATATTTACCCCAAAAGGACATGCTGTTCCCACACAGCACCTAGAGAACCAGAGCTCTGGGATTCCCAAATCTAAGGACTGCGGCCAAGAGCAAACCGCATCAGAGCACACAATTACGGTACGGCAGGAACCAAAGGGTGACTTCACCCCACCTCCAGAAGCCCCAGCAGCACGGGGATGCTCAGCCAGGGACTCGCACTTGACCCCTCCGCAGATCTTCAGGAAAGCCCCAGACACCCACATTCACTTCTTTGACCACCGGAGGCTTCCAGCAATGTGAGAGAAAAGAGCATTATTCCCCCCAGATTCAGCGGGTGCTGCTGCCGTCAGCAGATAGAGCCACTGCCAGCCCTTTGGCTAGGGTGAGGTTTGCAGGGCCAGAGAGCAAACTGGGGTCTGACAGCAGACATCCACATGCACCAAACCCACCACAACCTGCCAGACCTGAAACACATTCTGTGCTGAAGAGGGCTGAGGTGTTTCTCCAACCACGGGGCAGGCGAGCCCCGCCTCGGGCTGTGATTTCCCCACTCTTTTTCCTCTGTCCCAGAGACATATCCAACCCCTCCCAGACTCATCCTACTCAGCAGCACCAGCTCCATGTGCCCCACCACAGCCCACACCGGCCGCAAGGGACTGGGAAGATGCAAGCAAGGATTTGCATCACAACAGCGTCCACTTTGAGCAGTGGTTCTTGCCTTCTGTGGGGTTTTTTTAATGAATTTGGAAGCAAAACCAATGTAATTACTCAGAGTATTGACAGGTGGGACTACCATGTTCCATACACGCATAGCCCCACATTGGCCCCTGGAAGCTCATCCAGGAGAGCTCCGTGCATCACATGAACTTTTTTGGGAACAGGACACCAGTTTGTGTCATTACTTTTCACATTAAAAATACCAAAGGAGTCTTCAGGCCCGGTACCATTTTCATGGTAGCCGAGGGAAGATTTGACCTTTCACAGCAGCCGCTGAGGATGCTGACACGGACCCATAATGAAGGATAACGACCACTTAATGAAGCAAGCGATGGCATTTCTATAGCATGCAAGTGACAGGCTGCTGCTTGGTTTGAGCCATGCGCACTAACAAGATGAGTTACCTGCTAATGGCAAAATTAAGCCTCGCTGAATTAAGTCACCATGACATACCTTGTCTTGACAGGACTCATTTTAGAGTGTTTTTACACTGTGTATTCGCTGCAGGGCATACACCAGCCTGGGTGCATCACGCTTCATTCTGGAGCCGTGGCCGTTTACACCAGCGCTGGTTTGGGCTCGGCTATTTCGCCTGCCCAAAGACCCACCATGAAGAGAACAAGCCCAGCCACACACCCAGCCCAGGCATCGCTTGGTTTTTCTTTTCCTCAGCATTAATGTAAACACCCTGAATTGAGAGCACTCAGGATGAAATCAAAATTTATTAGGCTTTCTAAATTCCAATTAGAAGCCTCAGATGTAATGTTACTGGGGCTACAAATAAATGTTTAATAAACCAAAGTCACTATATCAATAAGCGACAAGTACATTGTTACATTACAAATTGCTCTTGCACAGTGACACTGTTTCTCACGTTTTTTGGTGTTGGTTTTTTTACAGAGGTATTTTGTATGCTCAGTTGATACCATCACAGCAAATACAACTATTTCACTTTGCAGTTCTGGAGACCTCTGACTCATACGCTGCTCAAAATTACAATCCTAGAGCAAAACAGGGGACTAGCTAGTTTCAGGTATATTTAGCAAACAACTAGCTGCTAGAAAACATGTTAGTGTTTGGATTAGGATGCCTGTAACACTGATGAAACTGAAAGGGCAGCCTCTACCTGCTAGAAACTCCGTTCTTCTATAAATTGAATTTGCAGAACATCTTTCTCTAGTCAGTTTAGAAATTACTTATCTCTATTGCATGCTGACTGACAGTACGCTAATTGCGATCACTTATAGTAAAAGGAAGACGCACTAATATACATTATGCATCTGAAAAGCCTAAACCGAGCAACAACTACACACCCTAAATGTCAAGCAAGGGTTCATTCTGAAATCATACAGCATTTTCATGTCACCGGTACCGTAAGCGGTAGCTCAGCATCGCCTTACCCTGAGCGACGTGGAAGGCTCCTTGCAGAATCAGCTCGGCAGCTACACCATGTAATACAGCTACCGGGCTGCGTGCCTAAAGTTCCCTGAAGTCAACAGAAAAATTCAAATTGATTGAATAGATCCGGACCACCACCATAAACTCCAACAAGTTTTACTACCCATTTCCTTTCCTTGCTGGAATGAGGGACAGACTTGAGCCTGAACAGACATCGCTGCCCAAATAAAATCAAAGCCTGCACAGGGAAGCGTCTGCATAAAGCAAGCAGCTGTCGTCACGAGAAAAAAAATAAACAACATTTGTGGCTAAACACTAGAGGCCTCTCAAGGGCTGGGGGCAGGGGGGAGTCTATCACACACCTGCTCTTGGCAACGTGCGTGAGCCAACACGGAGATTTTAACCTGCTGTGCAATGCAGAAACCAGTAATGGTAATGCAGAGGCTAGAATTAAACCAGACTATTTAAAAGCAAACAAAGTTGAGCACCGCATCCATTTGCGGCATTTCCTTTGGTTTCAGGGGAATTACTTCCAGAGCAATTTTGGCTCTTAGAGAAGATACTACACAAAGCCTGTAACTTTACATAAAACCCGTGGTTTCCTCCGCTGGGCTACAACAGCGTTACAGCCTCCGTCGGCAGCTGGCATTGCTTCACCAGGAAACACTGCCACACTGCACACCATCGTCTGACGGAGCTCCATCACAACGGTCTGCTCGCACGTGTCATGCCCAGCCTGGTGGGACCACGCGCCATGGGAGCACCAGCAGTGGCGGAAGGGCCATCCCGAGCTCGGATGGGTTTGTGCCGACACCAACACGCAGGGAGATGCTCCACTCGCAAGAAAATTAGTGTGACACCTCTAAATGAAGAGGAGCAACAGCCAGCAGAAGCAAGGCAAAGGCGCAAGCACAGGTTTTAGGGCCCAGGTTTTAGAGCTGCTCAAGCAAAAAAGGTCACCTTGAAAAAGGAAGGGAACACTAATCACATGGGCCGTTTGAGCAGAGAACACCACAAATTGTCTACAGCACCTCTGTGACATGCCATGTGAGCTGTCAGACAGCTAGACTGCCGCAAAGATCCCACAACTTCTTCCTTCACAACACAGAAGCCTTAAGTATTCAATTAAGTTGACTGTAATAAGATTAAAAAATTTGCCAAAGCAGTTACTGGGTTTGTTTTCAGGGCTACTTAAATTGCAGCTTCTTTTTTTTTAGTATTGAGAAATTAATAGCTCACAATAGCTTTTAATAATTACCAAGAAGCTTCACATTACAAAGAGGTTGAACTTAATTACCTGAAGTTATGACTGTTGCTATAGCAAAGGAAACCGTTCAGACCAGACCGTTACCTCTATATAAGTTGGCTCTATTAACACCAGATAAGAATCTGGTCCTCAGTTCCTCTGCCATCAACTGTTCCAATTGCTTCAGCCTTATCTAAACAGCATTTCTATGGCCTGCAAAATAATTTTGATGTCCATAATTTCTTGTTGAATGCTACAAGTGCTATAAAATTAAGGAAAAAATCCATTCTAAGATAACCTCTCAGCAAGCCATAACGAAGCCAAACAATTTCAGCCAGCTCCCTGCACTATCTTAAATACTGAAAGTTTTGATGCATTAAGAACTCCTTAGAATCAGCTGTGATGTTTAAGCACAAACCAGACATTTAATTTAAAAGAAGCATACGTAAGACTATTATCTTTAAATCCTCCACGACACTTCAAGGTTGCCCAGAAGAAATTTGAGGAATATGAATCCAGCAGAGATGAAGAACTGCCAAGAAGCTCCTAAACCTCACAGGTATTTAACCTTCGTTTTCCAGCCTGCCTCCGTGACACTTCGGTACCTTGCAGCCCCAGGTTTGCTGAGGTTATGCTCGGAGAATTCCCGTACCATCCCCTCCGGCACCCTCCAGCCAGGCACCCCGCACCAGCACCACCGCAAACGCTAGGGCATAAACCCAAACAAGCCCTGAAGAGGGGTCTGCGGTGCTGGCGGGGGTCACTGAGAGGCTGGACAAACAGGATTAACTCCCTCCTCTCACCCCTAGCTCCCCCCCCCGCCCCGGGTCGCTATGTGCCTTAAAACCCAGAATCTCTCCTTTATATATTTTCTACATTTTGTAGCTCAAGGAGAAAATCCGTTCTAAGATAACCTTTCAGCAAGACATAATGAAGCCAAATAACAATTTCAGCCAGCTCCCTGCAGCCTCTTAGATAAATACCGAAAGTTTTGATGCATTACAAACTCACTGGAAGCGGCCGCGATGTTTAAGCCCAAACCAGACGCTTCATTTGAGCACGCACATACATAAGAGCATTTAATTTGATCTTCAAATCCTCCAAGACATTTCAATACTTCCCAGAAGAAATTCGGGGAGCATCAATCCAGCGGGGAGGAAGGGCTGCCAAGAAGCTCCTGAACCTCACGGGCATTTACCCCTTGCTTTCCGGGCTGCCCCGGCGACACTTTGGTACCCTTCAACCGCAGGTTGGCTCCGAGGTTACGCTCGGATAAGCCCCGCAGCATCCCTCCCATCACTCCGCCTCAGCCCCACCGCAACGCCACTGAATTCCCACCGCGCAGAAGCATTTTAGAGAAGTTGGGAAAGAAACACAATTTTTTTTAAAAAAAAAAAGGAATAAAAAAGGAAAAAAGAATGGAATCACCACTCTGCTGCCGGCTGCAAAGGGGAGGTCGGGAGAAACGATG
>VXBO01008757.1:254984-328895 GCA_013400135.1 Rhinoptilus africanus | reverse complement strand
TACCTGTTTTTTAAAAAAATAATAATAATTTCTCATTTATTTTTTAAAAAGGGTTGGATGTTTACGGGAGAGGGAGGCACAACGGGACTGCAGAAGCAAGGGGGATTTCGGATGCTTGGTTTCAAAGGCTGGGGGGAGGATTAGGCACAGACTGGACACATCGCGAAGGCAGTGTAACACCCGCAATTAACGACAGAAGGAGATGAGCAGTCTGAAAGGCTGATAAACCACGTCAATTTCTGCGTTTCCTTCTATAAGGGCTCTTACAGCTGGATCCTGCTGAATTAAATTGGGTTTGTCGTTGGCTTTGGCGTGAAAAGGACAGGATCACTTAGTTCAGATGTTTAAAAAGACACCGGCTGCTCTCAGAAACCAGGTCTAGCCCGGGAGAAAATCTGCTTATTAAAAAAAAATCCTTCTACAAAATTAGGCACCGGGTTGCAGAAGACGGTTTTTCATAAAAGCAAGCTTTTAAAATTATTTTTAGTTTGTATTTTCTTTGCAGGAAGTAGCAAGTGATCAGACAGGTGGGTTTTCCGGGTTTTTTCCCACCTTTAGTTCTGGCCTGTTAAATGCAACACCTCCAAAATATTTTCAGTGTTTACAAAAAAATGGAGCTTATTCTACCCAAACTGTGCCCAAAGGCTCGTAGGGACTCTTGGTTTTTTCTGGTTTCCTTCTTTAGGGAGGAAACAATCTGGGACTGCTGATTTAATTTTTGGATTAAAAAAGAAATCGCGAATGTAATAAAATGGGGAGTATCCATTGTGAATTTTTCATGGATATTATAAAGGAAGTCTTTGTAGAGGGTCCTAAAAGAAGAAATTTGTGTATATTTCACAGCTGCCCTACAGGTTTAAGAGGTCTGAAGCTTAGGAAAAAAAAAAAAAGAGAAGTAAAGATGAAATCTAATCAGAAACAAATATGTTATCTTCAGTGAGACCTTTTTCTCTTTCCTGAGGGAAAAAAAATTGGAAATAATATCAGTGGAGAAAACTCTTCCCCATTTCCTGAAGGGAAGGAGGAAAAGTTTTGCCACTTACCAACATCATTTATTCCATGAAAAGATGTTTGTGCTGTCACTTGTGCACGGGATGCGTTAGTAGACGCAGTTCCCACACAGCCCCTATTTATTTACATCCACGCCTGCTGGAGGATGCCCCGTAGGGATGCAGCCGTGTTTCCTCCCCACCACCCGCTTGCCTGGGTGACGGGTGCCACGACGCGTTTCTAGTAGTCGGCGCATTTTGCTCATTTTACACCATCTGATGCAGTTCTAAACACACGGGCTGGGGCTGCTGCGCTTCCGCAGGACCCTGGCAGCCCAGAGGAGCGGGAGAGCATGGGGTGGCAGCGCCGGCCGCCTCCTGCGACTTCCCCGCGCCATGAACACCCTCCCCGGGCCCCAACTGGGGGTGCCCTGTCCCGGCCTCACCTCCCTGGGGCTCATCCACCTCCTGCCGCCAGTCCCTGCTGTTTCCATGCCTGCGCCCAAGCCTGAGCATCCCACTTGCGATGGCTCAATAAGGAATTACTCCACGCAGTGGATGTGCTGGGCAATTCGAGTCACGTCAAGAGCCCGTCTGCTCCTCCATCTATTATCGGGTGCCTAAGGTGACCGTGTTCCTAACCCAGGTATTGCAGGATACATGTATTTCCCTTCCTCGCCTTCGCATAATTAGGTACCAACACTCATTTTTAGCGTCTTCTCTTGCTCACTCAGGTCCTGAGCAATTCTCTGATATTTTGGCTCAAAATCTTTCCGACCTTTTGAAAATACTATTTATAAAAAGCAACTGGCAGGCACCCCTCCTCACACCCCCGACCTCCATCCAACTCCATCCTCCTCCTTCTCAGACGCTTCCAATCTGTCCTGAGACCTTGTAAAAGCCTGGCTGCATCCCAAGGGGCATTTTTGAAAGGGATGTGTGGGAGCTTTGCCGGGGAATATCCGCTGTTCCCCCACGCCCCCACCAGGGCTGGGCAAAACAAAGAGCTCTGTTAAAGAACTGGAGAAATAAACTGCTGCTTGCTCCAGAGCGGGCTGGCGATGAAAAATTGATAAATTCCTCATCTTCGGGGCTGGATGAGTTTGAAGCAAAGTAATTGTTGCTTTCCTTTGAACTGGGAATTGGAGAGGCCCAAAAAACTGTGATTGGAGTTAGAAGGAAAAGAAAAATGGATGATTTTAAAGACAGACTTGAGGAGGGGAAGATTCCTATGCAGAGAAAGAGGAAAAACAAGTTAGCAATTTTTTTTAATTTTTTTTTTTTCTTACAATACAGGATAACCAGTTCACTGAAATGAGAATTAAGCATCTCCACTCAGTTTAAAAAAAATAAATTAAATCCAGAAAAAAAGAGAAAAAACCAGCAAGTAAAACCACTTTGGAAGTTTAGAGGGGTTGAAGCTGCAAGTGACGATGTGTTTAATATGGCGTGGGCAAATATGAGGGCTGGGGAGGAGGAGAGACCTGGGCCAGTCCCGGTCTCGCCTACTTCAGTGAGAGGAGCTGGAAATGTGCAACCTGTTGTCAGCTTTGACTGATGCGACTTCAAGCATTTGATGAGAAATTTTAAACAACAGATTGGCGAGGCAGAGCTCCGTGTTACCGAAGATGCGATAGCATTCAAGGGTGACCACGGCAGTTAGTTTAAGGGGAAGAGTTCTGAAGAACAGATGGTCTTCTCTTATTGGGCTTGCTTTTTATTTTATTTTTTTTTTAATAAAAAACAACCCACAACAGAGCAATGCACATAGCCAAGACTCCCAGATTTCTACCAGCAAAGGAAACCATCTGAGCCATCTGAAACACTTCCAAAATCTACTAAGTGATGTTCAGAAGAGGAAGATAAGGTTCAAACTTTGAACAACAGCGAATCAGCCACCCACCCCTTGTCCAGTCCTGCTATCTCAATGCAGTAATTAAACATGAGTTTTTAAAAGAACATTGTATTCACGGGAAGCAAGAAGCTGAGGAGGTAATAGGACAACAAGATTCATGCTCATCACTTGTAGTTATTTGAACCAAGAGGCTAAATCAGGTTTGATTAAAATAGGAACTCAAAACCAGATCCGATCAAAAACTAGAGATATTAAACAAATACAAATGTGACAAGAGTCATGATTCAATTATTAAGAGTCCATCTTTTAAATGCTCATTAAGATGATAGTGTGTATCTTTGCCTACATACATTTAGCAAAGGCTTTTCACTTTGACAGCGCATAAAATTATCCATGCCAACTGTATATCTCTTACTTTTTATGTCAACTTTGGAGTTGCCAGTTTTTCATTATCCTCTTGGTCATAAATTAATAAGGAGGAACAAATTTAATAGCAGCCTCAAACCTTTAGAGATTATGTCAGCCTTGTGTATCTGTGCCAGTTAAATTACCATTTATTTCTGCTTAAGTTTAATGTGGTCATCTTCATACAAACACACACGTATTTAACGCCTGCTCTCGGGGTACGGCATTGCCACACTGAGAGGCTGCTCTGAAAAGCTGACATGGAGCTCAGACTTCACTGTTCCTGACCAACTCCATTTAAGACGCAACAAGTGGAGAGAACCAAGGTCAAGGGCTGGAAACACGTCCTTTGGGTGGTCAAGATGTGTCAAGGCCCAGATCTAGGCAGATGCTGCCCCTGGTGACCCATCCTTCTCCATCTGGGTCATCTTTTGGCAAACAATTGCTCTGTTTGGCAAGTGCCCGCAAACGCTGGATGCTGGACTGCAGCGCTTCGTCCCTGCCTTCATAGCTGTAAGCCCAAAATAATAAAAAAATAAATTGTAAAAGATGTTTTATACCAAAGGAAATACTAAACGTAGAAACAGTGGTTTGATTCATTTCACAGCTGTAGTCTTTTTTGATTTGTTTGTAATTTTCTACACTACTGCTTCCAATCTGATACTGTCTGGGCCTCAGATGACAATGGGAATGGGATAACAGATGATGAGCTCAAAATACTGAACACAATCATACTTGCCCTACGTGTACCCACAATCAATATGTCACTTTGAGGAAGGAACCATCAGCCACTGGGCAAAGTTTGGAATATAAAATGTCACAGGAACTCAAGGCACATTTCTTATTTCTTAGGAGTCGTCAGAGAAGCTGGCTGGTTGCTGCGTAGGGGACAGGCGGAGGGTTCAAATAAATAGCCCCACACACATGAATTAAAATTGGTGTGGCAACTTTCAGCAGCTCCCTCCATCTCCATCGCCTTGGGAAACCAAACGTGCAAGGCTAACTGATGGCAGGACCCTCATGAGCAGGTCCCACAGCCACTGATTGAACTCGGGGCTTTGGGAATGGCACCTATTTTCCTCAATTTACCCATCTCCGAGTATTTTGTTGGTCTCTTCTCCGAGACGCACAGGAGACATCACCAAAGACAGCGGGCAATGCATAGGTGAAGACAAGAAAGCACTTTGACCCATGGGCACGGATAATAATAAGGTGTTTAGATTTTTTTCCCAAGCTCCTTGGCTATTTGTACGTACAGTCGAGTCGTAGGAAAGTCTTGGTGCGTATGCTGGAGCATATGGTGATCTTTCTTTCAAGCTTGTTTTCAAGAGGAAGTTAAAAGCAAGGAGCTTTAGCAGAGCTGTTACAACATAGGTTGTACAGCAGAGTAGGCAGGCGGTCAGAGGTACCCGAATCCTAATCCCCGTCGTCAAAACTCCCCGTGTCAGAGAGAAAGAGGCAGATGAATGGAGCAGGTGAAGATGAAAGAATATGCACCAAAGCAAAAGAAAAACCAGCAAGAAATGTGAGCCTGCCTCGTCTGAAGCATTTGGAAAAGTTTTCTACAGCATCTTTGCGTTTTATCTCATCGCTTAATAGGTTTTACTTTACGCCTGGGCATATCTACGCCGTATATCAAGTTCAAGAAATACATATGAGCAAGGGTGAATTGGCTACAGATTCCTGAAACTGCCTCTGCAGCCAGATGGCCAGAAGGCAGGCTGGGAGGGAGAGTACAAGCGAGGAGGACGTCGTTCTTCAAGAAAAATTCAGAAATGTAAATGGCACCATCAGTGCTAAGAAAGACAAACCCCTGTGAAGCATTAGCCAGCCTTGGTTCAAACAGCAATTAAATGATTTAGAACAAGACTGCAATCATTTACAATTTTTATAGGTGAAAGGTGTGATTTTGGTAATACCTTAAAATTAAAAGGCCAGCCACTCCATCTTTAAAATGATGGTTTCTCTCCTGGAAGACTTATCTCGTTGTCAGTCCATTAGCAGCCAGCCAGAACCCATCCATACAAAAATAATTGGCTATTGATATAAAGTAATGCTGAAAAGTTATTCTTATTTTTGTTCATTGCTAGAGAAAGATGTCCTCTCTAGCCTACACTTTCAATCATTATAAATGCTACCGTGAAAAACTAAAAACAGTCTTCTGAGATGGATTAAGATCTACTTCCCAAATAAATATGTTTTATCACTAAGAGAGGAGGCAAATGTCACTGGTACTGAGTGTTTTATACGCAGTAGAGACCACTTACGCTGGAATTTTCCCTTCGCGGTAAATAAATGCCATGGGCTGTGCACAGTCCCCTCCGCGGGAGCAGGCTCCAGTGCAGGGCTCATACCTCTGGACACGCAGGAAGAGTTGTCCCTGAACGGCAACAGCAGCCCCTCCTTTGCCCTTGGCTGACATGAGCTAGAGCAGGGTAAAAAGCAGGGTTTATTGTGAGAAAGCCTGGTTTATTGTGAAAAGGTATGGTTTATTGTGAAAAGGTATGGTTTATCAGAGGGGGGCAGGGGCCACTCCTCTCCGCAGCAACCGAGGTCCCATCTTTGCCCAGAAACGGGTCGCATCCAGCACGCTGCTGCAGTGCCTGGGTCCCGGGGCAACCGGCAGCCTGGGAAGAGCAAAATCCGCCACCGTCACCACCAGCCGTCGGCCCCGTAAAATGTTATTTGTGCCCAGGCTGGGAAGTTTGCACTCAGGCTGTTAAAGCCGCCACGAGCCGGTGGCAGATGCTGCACTTGCCAGCTAAGCACCCCTCAAGAATAGGTGATAAAAGCAGAGGACATTAGGTTTCGTAATGCTGTATTTTAAAAATAAAGAGTCTCCGGTTGTAATCGTACGAGGATTTTTACTTTCTCGCGGACAGCTATTTGGCTGGGCTGGAACACAATCTCCAGCTGAACTGAAACAACGAGTTATAAAAGCCTGGCTGGGACGATACGCAGGGAGATGTAAAAAGGCGAAATGGAGAAAGTGGGGAAATAATCGAGCTTGACAGAGAATTTTTGAGACCGTAGTTTGAGCCAGTCGTCGAAATTTCTCACGCTTAAGGCTCAAACACACACCAATGAGAAAGGAAGGTGCTGAATGGCCTCAACAAATCTGTCTTGGTACCTTGTGTAGATGTTGATTTTTAGTTGTTTTGCCTTATTTATGGGCATTCACTTGTAAAAGTTATTGATAAAAACATCTTAAGGAGTAAAAAATTAATTTTAGATTTGCTTCAGCTGCTTATGGAATTATTTTTCCTTGTTTGGCCAAATTTCTGCTACAACTCTTCCAACACAAGCAATTTTGGTTGCTTTTGTGTTGTTATTGGAAGCGTATCATTCAATAGTTACTATACTAAGTCTCTGTTATCCCTTTAGTAACAGTCTCTCCCACTGCAAAAGAAAATGCATTTTTTCTCTTGCCTCTTATTGTCCGGAATTACTCTTGGATATTACAGTCGTCAATGTTTAGTATTAAATCATTTCCCTGCCAATTCATTGTAATCAAATCTTCCACAAAGTCAATAGCAATAACATTTTTATAAGGCATTGTCTCTCTCAGCCTATTATTAGGCTCTTTCTGATCTTTGAATTTTCCATTCTGAAAATAATAGATAGTGACCTGGAAGAAAGCATAAAATCTGTGAAAGTCGCACAACCAACCACGTAATTGCTCATACCGACGGAATCTTTGGGTCGGGGTTTTGACGAGTGCAGACAAGTTACTCAATCATATGAGTGACTTTTATTTTCTGTAGAAAAAAAAAAAATGCAAAATGAATAAATGAGCTACCGGGCCCACTGGAACCAATAACAGTATTTCCATCGCACTTAATGGAACCAGATGTTGGCTTTGCAGCGTTATACCTGGTGTTACACTGGGTACATCCGCGCCGCAATGCAAATACGCCACTGCAGCTCACAGGCAGGTCCTTAAGCTGGTTTAAAGGAAGCACTGGCAGCTGCAGCACTGCAGAGCTGCAAAACCCAGCTCAGCCCGGAGTATTTGTTTGCACCATGAGCTCGTGCGGAGCTGTGTGCTGGTGCGGCCGCAGCGCCATGGGCACCCACGGTGCTGGTTCAGGGCTGCTGTAGGGACGCCTGTGCGAGCCCAGCTGAGGATGCTGCGGAGTCCCACGTGCCTCCTGGATGCCTCCTGGATGGAATACTGAGATAAAGACCACTTCCTTCAGCATCCTTTCAACTGAAAGCAGCTTTCACCTGCATCTTCATCAGGTCCCCAGGATAAACTTCGGTTTCTGCCTTTAGGAGGGGCAGAGTCACACTGTTGGGTTCACTCTGCTTTAGAAGGAACCAAGCTGGGTCACAGGCAAAGCCAAAATGTGATGGGCCACCTTAATTGTAAGCGTACAGATTGCACAGAATCCAACAGAAGTTTTGTATGGAAGGAAATGGCACAATTACGGCTTCCCATCATAACTATTTACAAACACAGATGGAGAAAATATTACAATGAATGAAAAAACACAAATTTCTCTATAGCTACGCTGTGCTGATGACACTTGCTACACTGTAACTCCATAAATGAAAGAATAACAGCTTATCTAAATGAGTTTGTTCAGCCTTAAGAGGAAAAGGCTCAGGAGGGGACCTCACTTGCAGCTACAGTGAGGAGGACCCAGATGCTCCTCAGGCACACATTGAACACGCACGGCCAAAGGGTGCAACGGGATGTTCTGGGGAGATAGAAGAGGGGAAAAAAATCACCCCAAGGGCAGTTAAAGACTGGAACAGGGACTCGGGGAGGTTGTGGGATCTTTCCTCCAAGATATTTAAAATTTGACTGGACAAGGCCCTGAGCAACCTGCTCTAGCAGCCCCTGCCTTGCGGGAGGTTGAGCTCAGTGACCTCCAGAGGTCCCGTCCACCTGAGTTAGTCTCCAGTTCTGTGACTTTAGAAATAGCTTTTGACATCAGCCTCGAGAAAAAGGAGCATCACTTCGCAAATGTAAACAGCTGAACCCGTGATCACTTTCAGGCAGTCAGGCTAGTGTATATATATGTATTAATGCTATTGAAAGCAACAAGTATCCAGCTGATGTCTAACTAAAAGAGCAAAGCAGAGGCTCAGGCTCCAAATCAATACCAAAAACTGACTTTAAAAGCCTTAATTTCTGTCTAGAAGCAGTTCTGTTGAAAATTACATATAGGACATTACAATGAACAGTTGCTGCTGTGATATTAAATAATTAACACATGTTAAAAAGTTAATATTTAATTTTCACCTTTATGAAAACTCCTGCTGAGGTCTGAACTGGGATCTTTTACTTGCACTGATCTCTGCTTGCGGCTGTGCACGTTCTGGGTGTTGTTGCTCCATGTGGCTGCTGCTGCTTCGGCAGAGATTTCCAACCTACCAACCCAGCATCTCCAAGAGCTTTCTCTCTTGAACTTGCAGCTCTCTTCAGCCTGAGGTTACTTGGCTTGGCTTTAAATGTTACTGATGAACCCTTGAATCACTTCCACAACTTAATGGCACAATTTCGGTATCTATATCCCTCTTCTGTGGGTTTTAATGAGACCTGAGGATGTCACAAAGTCAAGAGGCAGTTACCCATTAGGTGACTTAGTTCTTTCCCTCACCCCGCAGTCAGTGAACTATCTACATCTGGCAGCTTATAACTAATAAACTAAACTAACTGAAAGTCAAGGTGCACCAGGCACAGCACAGGCTGGGAAGCAGTTGTGCTTTCCCGGTTTTATTTGAGCTTTAGGGGAGCGCAATAACCTCAGTGCCACTGAGACATCAGCATCACAACCCTCAATTAACTTATTATTTTGACTATGACTGATTTTGAAGATACTTTAATTTGTCTAGCCCGAAGGTACTGCGCAGCAATAGCAATGATCCAAGAGTGGCTGCACGCCGATGAGTGGGGTTCTCCCGAGGGCGGCTCGCGGGCCCTTACACACTCCAGAGATGAAGTATGGAAGTGCTCTGCAAGCACTTATCACTTGCAAGTGTGGGCGACAGAGCTACATCTGTGTAAACCACAGCCATGAGTTTCATTGATTCTGATGGGTAATTTATTTCCGACTCTGCAAGGCAAACCCATAGAGACCAGCAGTCAATACCGGTAGAAGTGGATTAATGCGGTAACACACATCTTTTGGGTCAGTGGGCAGGAGAACAGTTATTATTCCTATTAGCTCGGATTCAGGTGGAACAGAAGGGAAAAAGTTAGTGTCAACCACAGGCCGCGTATATATTGTTTCTCCTTTTTCTTTGACAGGGTTACAAAACCTGCTGCTATTCTGGTTTCTTTTTTTCCTTTCTTTTTAATTTTTTTTTTTTTTTAGTATTGATGCATTTTAAACAGGAAGAAATAGAGAACGGGGACATCTCTAGTCCCTATTCTCATCTCACCTTCTTCATGTATTGTGTAATTCCCTGATGTCTGGGAACCAGTTAAAAACTCCTCATTGTCAGCGTGTTCAGATCTCGAGGGACAAGACCCACAGCTAATATTCAAGACAATGCATTCCTGACTATGAATAATATGAAGAGCTGAATCATTTTTTCTTCTTTTTTTTTTTTGGCCTCTCACATGGCCTTAATGAAGATTTTGTAATCCTTTCTCCCCAGGGGCACCTGGATACCATCTAATATCTGCATTTAAATATTCTCTCCCTGCCTCAAACCCCAAACTGAAATCTGAAAACCAGAAATAGTTTGTTCCAGGCTTCCTGAGCAACATACAAACAAGTCTCTGCAAATAAGTAGAGCTTTAAACCTAAAAAAGAGTCGCAGCATAAAGAGGAAATGCAGCCAGGCTTAGAGGTCTTTACCCTTCTATGAATGCTGGAGCCCAGACATGAACCAGATGAAACTTGAAATAAAAGACTTCTACAACCAGGACAAAACCTATTTTTACAGCAGTATTCCCATGGGAAGTGGATGGAATATCCCATTTTCTTCCTGCTCCACTCTCGATGCCCCCAAATTTCTTATCACCTCACATCAGAGGTTATTTGCTCCAGACTGGATATATGTGAGCTTTCTGGGGAGCTGTGCTTGCTCCGCGTGGAGACCTCCTCTCCTGGGAAGGAGGAACTTTAGATTAGCTCCCCCATTTTGCTCTCATTGAAAGCTCTCACTTAAAGAAGCCACACGATTGCCAAAAGTACAGCTGGCCTCGAAATATTTTGAAAATCTGGTGACTTCTGTTCTCTAAAGCCTACCTTGAATCTAGCTTTAAAAATCCCGCTGGAGAGTGTGTGCAGCCCCAGTGCCAGCCGCGTTCGATCTCTTCATCCCAGGTGACCATCCCGCCTCTCCAAATCATTTCTGGACATCAGTGTCGTTCCTGCATCACTGAGAAAACCAAAGAAACAGCCCGAGGGGGACAGCTTGCGTGGGTGAGGCTTAATTTGGGGCAGCTGGTTTTATTGGTGCTGCTACGGGGGCAGGTCCTCCAACCCCTTGCTGAGGGCAGGGATGTGAGTGTTGCTCCTCATGTAAGTAGAAACCTTCAAGTCATCGTGCCTTTTCTGATGAAAATACAATGACATACACTTCAAGCACACATTGACAGATCGTTTTGATCTCTAACTGGCATTTTTGCTTGGTTAGTTAATAGATTTGAGTCCTGAGTTCATATTTAGATAGACCTCCCAGTTTTGTTGAAGTGAAAATTAATAACTAGACGGAGATTTGGCCCCCAGTTGGACTGGTCTAACTGGAGTTTTTTATGTGATTCAATTTTAGGAAGCAAGTGAAACCTACTGTAACAGAGCTGGTTTGGAGAAAGGGAAAGTAGGCAAGAATTATAAAGATGTGCACAAATAAATTAACCCCTTTCTCCTGTTTTTTGGAAGGTTACAGATATTGAGAATGTCACAAATGTTAGATCACCAAAAAGCTCAAACTGGCCAGGGGCTAAAGGTTACTGTGCCCTTGGAAAAGTTACAGGCGTCCAGGTTGAAATGATGCTGTGTGACCTGGGAGACCAGTCACTGATCCTGGCAGACAACCAGGAGGTAATCAAAATGGGAAGACTATAAAAAACTAACCTGCTGCCTGAAAATTACTTATCCAAGAAACTTGGTGAACACTTATAAATAAGTAATACAATAGCACTCACTGGAGCTGGCACAAAAATTATCCACAATTAATAAATTGACCCATCCTACATACTGTGTTATTTTCCCTGACATTTTCACAAGCTACAAATCTGATAATACAATTAAATGACAAGTTCAATCACTTCTTCATTTCATGTATATGTATATTATAATATTTTATAGCTGTATTACAGAAAAGACTGTTTACTCACGTTGTATCTTCCCTGGCATAATTCAGAGCTTTGCTTGCCTAAGAAATTACTTGTCTGCATTTTGATTAAAAAAGCAAAACCTCATTGTTCCCGTGGCAAATGAATTCAGCCTTTAAATGAAACTCATTGTCACATCCTTTGCTATGCAGCAAAGGCATTCAGCTCCTGGAATGGGTTTAACCTCTAACACAGCACTTTTGTGTCTGTATCTGATCCAGCCATGGTTCATTTTTCTTCCAAAGCTTCGTCAGTGTTGGAGCTCTGTGCTTAGTTCTCAATGAACTGGCCATAACGCAGTAGTTACAGCTCCCTGGAAGATGACACACAGTAACTCTGTCAAGTTTTTTATTAGCTTGGATAGGTCTTTTATTTTAGCAAGGTCTTTTATTACCTTGGATAGCTTCGAACTAGTTCTGAAGTGGATGAGTGAAGATCTGGAGATCCAATTTTATACCGAGAGCCATTAATTTTTTTTAACCGCAACCTCTTGATTATTGATAGGCTTTTGTTCTTTACTGTCGGTGCACAACACGTTGTCTGAAGGGAATCAGAGTGCACAAACTTTCACAATTACTTAGCGGAGTTTGGATGGGTTGCGGCAGTCAGCCGGCAGATGTCTTCTGACTTTCAGCGTACAAAAAGCATCTGCTGTAGATCAGAAGCTAATCTAATCCTTTTTGTTCCATAATATTTGTCAGAAAACATCATAAGAATGTTACAAAGAAAGGAAGCATCTGCAAATCTCAGATGATGGTTATTCTTTTGTCCGTTAATCCACGTGTATACACAAAACCAGTTAATTTGGAGCAGTTTTCCTAAATCAAAATGGTCTCCATCAAAATAAATGAGCCTGAATGAAGCAGCGAGACCAGGATCAAGCTGCAGAAGTGCAGAAACTTGAAAAAAAAAAAAACCCAAATAAATAGAATTACATTGAAAATGTCAAAGTCTCAAAACCAGCGTAAATCAGCAAATTGCCAAAACAGCATGCAATTCACCCAAATCCCACTTCCCTTGAGCCTAGTAACCATTCTCTCCATTTGCATGCTTTCAGTTACAATTTTATGGCTTCAACATTTGTTAAATTTGAACTGATCTCATAATCTGACTTCCTTGTCCAGAGTGAAATAATAAAGCGTGCATTTGAGAAAATTTTGGAAAATGACCAAGAAATGAATTTGCTCCCTTTTTCTAGCGGAGACTTCCTTACATTATCAAAGCACAATCTGAAGCTTTAAAGTTAAAACACGTTGCAAAAATTTTGATCGTTTTTTTCTTTTTGTTTTTTTCTTTCTAAAAACAGTGCTGTGAATACAAAATTTCCTTAATGAACCACGGGATGATTTCCTTACAAGTTCAGCTGTTCAAAGATGTTTTCTTTTTAAATTCAAACTTAAAAAGCAACAGTATGTAACGTTTGAGTCAAATCAGACTTTCAGGTAACTGAAGTCAGCCTATGACTATTGATAAAGTTTAATCCTTTTATATGAATCAGTTTTATCTACGAACCAAGTAAAACTTGTATCAGTCAAAGGTTGTTTTCGTATTTAGGCTCTTTTGCCTTAGAATTATTCTTGCATCCGACTGCAGCATGTAACATTTTGCTGTGTTGTTCCTTGGATTATTTATGTTGCTGTGGCCTCCAGATACCCACGACACAGAATAAACACTCCCGGTATTGCTAGTATAACAATCAGTTGCAACTATCTCCAGATGTTGCCAAGCAGTCGGATAAATGGAAATCCATGTTGCCACAAGGATCTCCTTGGCAAGGATCCAGCTGTAGACTTGGCAACAACGACAACAGAAAAAAAAAAAAACCAACTGCATTTTTCCTTTAGCGTTACAGACCCCCATTCCTTGATCCCTGTATCCATATTGCAGCCTTGGCTGATCAGTGGGGCCAGGAGCCGGACACGGTGCCTGCAGAAGATCTGTGAGGAGCTGGACGATGGTGGTAAGTGTCCAGATGCTCCTTTCTCGTGAGCAAAAGTCACCAGAGGTTGGCAGGATTTAGTCCTTTCTGCACAGTACCTGCGACCACAGCACATCCTCACGGGTTTGCATTTAAATCGCAAGTTTGCGAAGTTTCCATTTTCCTTACGGACCCTGTTGTCAAGATCTCATAGACGGATTGCACTGTCCTGCTAAAAAATTCATTCTGTAGGGATCAGCTAAAGTTAAATCTAAGAGGAACAGTACATTACGCTGGGATTAGACTCATATTTCAAACGGACTGTTCACCGAATAAGATCTCACAGAAAGAGTATAGATAGCAGAATCGGGACCAAAGGCACCAGGTGTGCGATGGGCTGGAGAGGGGACGAGGAGCATCCCGGGAGCGGCAGGTGCCATGTGGGATGAGGTTGGTGCACTCCGGGGATAGCTCCTCCAGCCATAAACCACTAAATTTCAATATTAAGAGGTTTATCTTTACAAACTGAAGCCACTATCTGATGGATTAAGAATTTCTGTACAAGTTTATCCTTTTTTTTTTTTTTTTTTTTTTATAAAAGCAAAAAAAGTTCTGTTATTCTGTTCTGCCATTGCTGTTAGTTTAGTTTTTTCAGCCCCTCATATATTTGCCATCTGGAAACACCTGAATGCCAGCAGGTTCTGGCCTCAGGTTAGAAAGTGTTTGCAATTTATTTCTCAGAATTGCTAATAAGTTTCCCTGCCAAAAAAAAAAAAAAAAAAGCAACAAACAATGATTCAGCAAAGCCTTTGAAGACCAAAAAGAAATATAATTAATTTGTTAATGTGGAAAAATACCCAAATACCTGTTAACAAAATTGTATTTGACCTTCTACGTTTTTCTGCTGAGAAGACAAAACTTTTTACTTTACGCCAGCAGGATCCTCCCCGCCGAGAGAAGTGAAAACCCCACACCATGGAATTTATGAGACTGTGTTTTATGGTGCTATATAAGATAATGCACTTCTACCTGCACTTGCCCCTGCCACTTACGCACCAAATCTCTTTTAACGGCAAAGGTACTAACGACCACCATAAATATGTAAGGCATCATCTTGCTCAACGTGCCAGGCACATAAGGCTGGTCAGGGATGGGAATATTGGGAGAGCAAAAGTACTGCCCATCCAGAGTGCAAAGTTACCCATCATCTGCCCCCAGCACCAGAAAGTAAACAACAAAACCAAATCTGAGCAAATTTTGCTGCTGGAAGCTCAAAACCAAAAAATCAAAACAATTCCATTTGAAGGAAATCCAAACCAAAGAAATGGCTGATGGTGGCTGGTCCTAAAGTTGTTGCATCTTAAGTCCGTTTAATTTAACAGGAAAAAACCACATTTTCAGCAGTTTACGTGATCACAAAAAGCAGTTAGGGCTGGTTTAACCAAACTATGACTCCAGCTCCTATGACAAACATCTGAAAAGTTCTGTGGTTTCTCTTTCACCCCACTGAAAATGTGCGATAAGCTTCCCTGGTATGGAATTTACTGATTAGAATTAAATACTAATACATTATGTCAATTAAAATTGTTAGTGGCTATAATACTGTTTAACATGGGGTGTAATCCTTTACAAAGCATATAATAACAGGAAAAAAACTGAAGGTGATCTGAAACTTTGCAAGTAATGGAGACGACGGAAATACAGGTATCACGTTGGTAAGACCGATTTAGAATGCAAAGAAGCTGAAAGAGCTTATGTTAATAACAGGAGATAGATGGAATATTTTAGATATGACCACAGGATGAATCACATTTCTTCAACAATTCTGTAAAAACAGCAGCAAAGAACAGATTCTGTTTGGTTTTAGGGAATTTAATTGGGCAAATAAACCCAATTTAATTCCGACATTACTGTGACAAATTTAAAGTCAGACTCACAGCTCTTCTGTAGCTTGGTAATAGCGATATTAGTAAACAGATGCTCTGAAACTGGTTTAATGTTGCTAAATTAGTTTTTTTTTGTCGGTGTGCTCGCCTTAATCCAAGGAGAACTGAAAGCAAGGCAGAGTAAATCAAAAGTGAAATGCAATATTGTAGAAAGACCTGGGCATACACAACGTATCTTTCAAAGACCATCAGTCCACACAAATCCAGCAGTGAACTTTATGAGACCTGAAGCCAAGGACAGAGCGATGGAGCAGGTTTTTCTGTCCCAGAATTCCAGCTGCTAATTTCATTTTCACCATGACCTTAATGAGCGAAAAGTCAACCTGAACAGTACGGGGAATTCAGAGGGAGGAATCGGACACTTGCATGCATCCTTCAGTAAAAATAATAATATAACCCCAACAACTAAATTAAAACCAGAACCAACTACTTACTTAGTTTTCATATTTGCCAAAAAACCTGTAATATTAGGTTGGAGCAGTTTTGCCTTCCTGAGTCTGAGTCTCTGAGACGGTGGGGTGCTGGTGCGTGGGGACCCGGCTCCTTGTCCTTGCCAGGAATGAGGATCATCGTAACCCTGCGTAATCCCATAACATCCAGCCTGGCAAGAGCCTGCTGTGTGTGACCGCTCGAGCCTGAGGATAATTCCTTAGTCAGCATCATGGCTTCACATCAAAATCCACATTTTTTTCCCAGGTAGCTGACACCCCCCCCCTCTTCCTACTGACTTTTCCTTCAGTTTAGTTGAAGACTCAAAACAGAATGAAACTAACAGGCCGCGGGAGCTGCTAGTTTGAAAAATTCATCCAATAACCCACAATGTCACCAGTGTGAGCTGGAAATAAACATGCCTGGGAAGACAAATTCCTTAACTGTTTCCTGCTGAAGGACAGGGTAGGTAACATTAACTTGGCTAATTGTTTACTTGCTTTGCTAATCTAACATAATCTGCATTGATTAGATTTTGATTTCATGCTGGATGAGTATACTGCTTCTGTGCGCCTTTCCGTTAATTTGTGGACCGTACCAAGAAGTCATTTTTATAACATGTTTAACGCTCCAAAGCTAGAAGGGAACGGCAGAGGGAGAGAAGGTGGCCAACTCGACTGGTATTAAAAGGGTCATTAAACTCAGCATTAGGTAAAGGTCTTGTTTTGGGTTGCATTCAACTCGCTTGATTAAAAATGAAGTGTAAGCAAAAGGCATTCAAGAGAAATACTCAAATGCGAAGTACACCGTAGATTCTCCTGTGCATAACTGCATGGCAGTTACGGACACTCTCTGTCTCTTATTCCAGCTCCTTCCACATGAAGTCTTTAAAATTCACAAAGCCTCAGTTCGTGGGCTCCATACTCCAACGGTTTGAGGGTGAATATGTTATAACGAGCGTAATGAGACTGCCATTTGCCTGATAAATCCTAAACCTTCACACGAGAAGAACAAAGGTAATTTTAAGCCTAATGAAATGTTATAAATACTTAATTTTTTGATCACTCTTTTGGGTTTTACTGACATGGGGCCAGAAACGTCCCCTAGAGTTTATTTAAAGCATTTATTATTTCAAACAGAAGAAGGAGGGGAGAGCAGGATTTGGTCTGAAGAAATGAAATTTCAACTTTGATGAAGGCAGTCTCCTGAAATACAGGATTTATTGCATTTGACGCTATGGAGTTTTGGCATATAAACAATACTTTCTGCAGCACAGGAGTATAGAAATACTGTTCTAGCTAAAAATGAAAAAGCTTGGATGGCTTCACGGGCCTTTAATAGGTAACAAAGTTCACAGCCTTCACCTTGAAGTCTCCAGTTGAAATTTAGATTGATTGCGACTAAAAGTAATTTCTGGCTGACAGCTCATGTGAAGCGAGTTACTTCATTTCATAACAAATGTGTGGCCAACAGCCTAAAAATTATTATCACAATTTAACAAGTCCATTGGCAGTTCCAGAGGCACTGTGGACTGGTGGAAGTCAATGCTGCCTGTCTGGGCTCAAGAGATGTCAAGGTGGGGAGGGGAAACAAAACCAGAAGCAAATCTACGTGTGTTATAACTCCTCTGTGGAAGAGTTCACAAATTTAATTGCTTGAGCCTCTTTGTAGGAGCAAAATTTGCCTGCTTCTCCTCACAGAAGGCGCGCAGCTGGCTAATGTTTGATTTTTGTTCTATAAAGTTGAGTTTTCTGGTTTGTGGAAAAGGAAAATAAGTATTTTAGGTCATGACCGCTTGGGAAGAAGATGATTTTCTGCAGACAATTATATGCTCTTTTCTGTCCCAGGAGGGAGACACGAGTCATAAGGAAATTCTGGCAAATGCCAAAAACAAGGTTGAGTTGTGTTTCTCAGTTAAATCCCAAAATTAAGTGGGATGAGGCAAGCTGCATTGACTCAGCTTGCTCTTCTTCATCTGCTGCATGACAAGGACTTTCCAATACAGTTCCTATTACCTAATTCAATATACATTTTTCTATTTCAAATAAAACTGAAGAGGCAATGAAGCAAAGAAATAAGCCTATATTCATCCAAATTTTAAATTATTTTTGCTCATATCTGAGAAAAGTTCACTGCCTTTCCCGGAGTAATGGACATGTTTGTAGGAAAGGAATTTAAAGGACTCGGGAAACGTGGCTTTCAACTCTTTTGTAATAAATGTGCCAGGCAAAATGTTTGGAAACCTATCCATTCAGGAACCTGAAATGCCAAGTGATTTCTCTGACCAACCAGAGCTAAAAGTATTTATATCATTAAGCAATAATAATCAGCTATTAAACTTAAATAATAATTAAGAAAGAGTCATTGCCTATTAGTGACAATCCTAGGGAGAGAAAGTGAGGGTGAATTAAGGCTACTGGCAAAGCACACATTCAGCTTTATTGTTTTAGTTAAATCTCATGTTGGCACTGCTTCCTGCGTCTCTACTATACATATAGAATATGGGAGTAAATCCAGTGAAGTCACACTTGAAAACCTTTATTTTACTGCTTGGGTTATTGTAGATCATATAGTACAAAGAACCCAACACGATAGCCATTAGTGGACGGAAAGCAAATTTTGAGAAATCAAAGTAAATTATCACCATGACATAAGAATTTATGTTCATATATTTATCTATCTGTATATATATACACATGCATATATAAGGATCTGTCGACTGATTTTTACAAAAAAATGTGGAGATAGTTCTATGTTAAGGAGAAACTGCATATAATTGAGGGCTGAATTATTTACTATGACCTGGGGCAGCTTTAAATTACAAACTTTTTCACATTTGAATTTTATGGCACAAGATATCAGCTTTTTTCTCTCTGTGCAAGTCCCATCGTTTCTTTATCAGACTGGTTTTTCCAGTTGGTGCACGGGACAAATTCTGTCCTTAGGTGAACAAAATGGCATTGATTTCAGTCAGCTAATGACATATGTGTATGTTCAAGGACTATGTTTTCTTCTGTGTGGAACAACCACTCTCTCTGATTTATGCCCTATATTTTCAAAAACGCAATAACCGCACTGCATCTTTTAAATCAGAAACATGTAAATTATCCAAAAAGCTGAGGTATGCAATTCGTGCAGGAAAGCAGATCACCACCTTTGTTAGGTCAGGAAAAGCGATTATTTCCATGGCTACCAGCAACTCTTAATTGACATACTAGGCTCTTATTCAGGGAGAAGTTGTTAGGTTTGCAAAGTACAGCGAACACGCACTTTGTGACAAAACCATTAACTACACAGAAAAGTTTTCAAAGTACTATTGAAACATGGAACAAAATATAGACATCTGCTCAACATCTCCAGGAACAGTACATAGTGTTCTCAGTCATCCACGTCTGCCATGGTGAAAGCAACACAAATATCTTGTTAAAATCTATTAATTGCCATAATCTTCCCAGGTACCAGCTCTACATAAATCGAATTATTACATCTCCAATTCCCTTTCTCATGGTTCCTATTGATTTTTACTGGTTTACTACAAAACTTCTAGGTTATCAATGCAATGTTACATAAAAACAAGCCACCTTTGCTGGTGAGACTCTCTACTGGTTCCCAATTTGTCACTACAGGAAAGCTATTCCATTGAGGACATGTCAAAACAATGAATGTCTGAAACTGTGACACTGGAAAGACTGATAGCTAATATTCATAATAAATAATACAAAGCATGAGCTAATTTGACCTACTCTCAGTGATGATTAATTTTGAATCTTTCCCCTTGCCCCACTCCCAAAGGCTAAAAATGTTCTAACTTTAGGTAACATGCTTTTCTTTTTGGTTTTTTTTATGTCTTCTAGTATTTTCAGATATTTACATTTGTTACCTGAGCAAAGCATTCTGACAGCTGCTTAGTTTTGCTGGGCCCACACTTGTTTCTTCTAATGAACTCAACTTCCAGAATTACAGTCGATCTTCAGCTATTAAGGTGAGAAACACTCAGAAATGACTCAACTTGAAGAAGACTGCACCATCATCAGTCAGGTCTAAATTTGTCTGAGATCCCTCCATGGCCAGGCCCAAGAAAAGTCCCTGCTGGAGTCTTGGTCAAGCCAGATAACACCCAACAAATATTGCAATAAAAGCATACACCTTCTGCACTGGAAATATAGGGAACGTTTCATGAAAGGGCTAGTCAGTTATGGTAGCACTTTGTGGTGTGATTTAAATCTGAGCTAGAAAGCCATAGTTTCTCACAGTAGGAGCAGTAGCTATCTGATGACCAGTGGCTGTGGTGTTCATCCTTGGAAGCATAGAGAAGTTGAGTTGTTTTTTCCTGCCCTGGTTATGTGTGTAAAAATTCTCACTGCACCACTGATTTATTTTTGTCAAGAGAATAGAATTTTGAAGACTAAGAAGATATTAAGTTGTACAGGGAATCATAACATTTGAAGACTGTGTTCCATCAGTCTTAAAAAAAAAAAAATCTATAGGTTGATGTGAGATTTTTGAAAAACACAGTTATACTTCTAACCCGAGCCCAAGGCTGTCTTGTCTTCTTAGACTGTGAGCTCATCAGAGCATAGACCATCTATTATTCTGAATTTATGTAGTTCCTGGTATAACACAGCCCCGTTTTTGATAGTCACACAGTTACCATAATGAAAAGAATGAATAACTCTAGCAGCAGTAGGAGTTTTTTCTATGCGGGTGGAGGTTACTGTGAATGTTTCTGAGCTATTTACTTGTTGGGAAGGTCAACTGCGGGCAACATCAGCGACCAACTCATATGTAACTATAAGCTTAAACTTTACAGTTTCTCTACACCAAATTTCACACCACCAAGTGGCTTTCAAGACAGGTGAAAAAAAAGAGAGTAATTTTCATCATTGTGGAACAAAAGCACTAAAGCACCTTGTGATTGTACTATAGAGAAATGATGCTATTGAGTGACGCATGTGTCTCCCAGGTCTGGAAAGGAAATACAAAGTGCTTTGGCTTACCTAGTGCTCACTTCAGGTATTCAATCTGAACAGTCACTTTAGAGTTCTACAGAAGACAATACAAAATACCACACAATCACAGACAACAGCTTTTGATGACAAAGAGCAAATAGATAGGGAGTCCTTTTAGCTTAACAACGTAGATAAAAGGACATTTTATTTCCAAATGATACTCAAGGTGCAGGTGTTGCAGACTATACAAAAATAATGCAATATTATTTCTATCTAATGCACTTTTGCTTCTGGACTTAGTTCACCTATATTGATTCACTGCTGGTGCTCATTCTCTATCAGCTTCACACACCCTTTTTGTATGAGGTCAGCACACAATATAAAAATAATACTACACCTAGGAGGAAAAAAAGTAAGGGTACGTATGAGATGAGAGTTGAAATTGCCTCCTTGCTCCATTTAGTCCTTTAAGAGCAAGAAAGCAAAATTCTTTCATGCCTTGTTTCCATTATCTGTCATATCTGATGACTTTTTTTCAAAGCAAGTAAAGAAAATACACCTGTTACCTTCAAATTCTAAACAAGTATTCCGCATGTTGGCTGTGGAAGAGGAAAAAATGGAGAGAAGAAAAAAGCATAAGTATCCCTGAGTCATCCAAAGTAATAGGCAACTATAGTTTCCAACATTTTTTTTATATTCAATAGGGAGTTTCTTATCTACCTGCTTACCACAATGACTCCTCCATGAATAAATTATTGTGATCATTCTTCTAAAAATATATTTTATTTACTTTCTTTATAAAGTCAATTGAAATGGAAAGCATTTAATATCTCTTAAGTTAAACCCCAGAACTGAACGCTCACTTGTAACTGGACCAACAGAATGAAATACCGTAGTACCATCTAGTCAATCATAGAGAGCAGAATAGGGAGAGACATTGCTAAACAAAGGCAAATCAAAAAGAGAAAGGCTTGCTGTAATTTTAGTAGCATATTCATTTTTCAGGTTGTACATTGATAAAGGTCACTGGTGACAGTGACTCCATTGACTGAACATAGGCCATTAAAGTCAACAGAAGAAGTCTCCAAGGAGCCTCATTCGATCTCTCTCACCAGATGCATGTCAGCTGTTTCATTTCCTAGACTTCCTCAGCGTAAGAAACTGCCTAGACTGTGGTGAATGTGAATAGCAGCCCACAAGGGCCATCGCTGTTCCTTCAGCCCAGGCTCTTGGGTGTAGGAGAAGGCATCTTTCAGGAAAATGAAGCAAGAGAAGACAAGTGTCAGATCAGGTTGTAGAAAGACTATGATACCTTAGGGACACGTGAGTGGGTAAAGAATGAGACCAATATGCGCTCAAAGTGAAAATGAATATTTCCTTTTTAACTAAAGGAAGGTAAGCGTGCCACCAGAGCACAAGGGAGCTGCAGCCATCTGATTTTACAGTGGTCTCTCATAGCACCAACATTACATTCCTGCTCCTTTGATCTCCAGTGGAAAACAACAAAAACAGACCTGAATTTTGCTTTGAGTTAGTGACAATATAACCCTGATAGTAACTGGGAATTTTGGCCAAATATCTGCATTTAGATGGCAGACACAAAGAATTGCAATGTTGTTCCTTCAGCTTTTCCTGTCTCTTTTGCCTCTAAATGCCAACATTTTATAGGTTCTTTTCCCTTTTTTATTCTTCACAAAACCACTTTCGGTCCAGCATAATTTTCCAGGCAAATTGCACACTTGTCAGATCACCTGATTAAGGGCCCCGTATTCATTACTAGAAAAACCAACATGCTCGCTGAATCATTAAAAAGCAGATTGGTCAGTAATAATAATCAGTTTCCTGCTAATAAATACAGCTCAGCATGCCTAATTCTGTGTCCTACTCAAATACCAATGATGAAGAATTTAACTTTTAAAAAGTGCATTACTGAATGTAATATTAGTGCATTGGTCTTGGTAAGGAGCATTACTACTGTTTTTAAAGGGCAGTCAGTTCATGTATTAATTATTTCACTTGAAGAGTGCATTGATTTCTTGAAAATCTCTTCATGCATAAAAGCAATTTGAATATTGTATACGGTTAAACCCTCTCAATCAACCTGAATACAAAGAAAGACCAAAGACCTACTTGAATTCAAGAGCTGGCACCAGAAATGGAAGCACAGTTAAATGAGTGCAGCTCATTATTCATCATCGTGTGTCTGTGTGACAAAGACCCTTGGGGACACAGAGCAATCCTGACCACCTCTTTGCTGGCCAGGAGGAAAGAACTACAATGGAGAAAGTGTGGGTCACAGAATAAGGCTGCAGAGGAGTATTGTTCGGCAGCAGGATGTATTTTGAGAACTTCATGGAGAAAATGGTGGAGAAAGATTGGAGGGGAGAGGTAGGATGGCACCGAAGGGTCCATTGGCTACAGCAGCCACATGTGGTTGATGGTCTCAGCAGAGCAGGGTTGGGCTCTGTAACTTGCTATTCGCCTTGCACCAGCGATCATAAGGAAACTGTTTCATGTTCTCATTTCGGTGACCTGAACATTGAAACGACAGTAGTAGTGAAGTTCAGAACTCTGGGGAATTACATCTACCAGAGCTACACATGAAGAGACCCCACTCACAGCCATGAGACTACTGCCATCACACATCATCAGAGCTCTGTCCCAGCAACATCTTCCACGCTGGCAAAGTGTGGTAGTGAGACCCTCATTCATGTCTGTGGCCCAGAAAGCTCCTCATGGGAAGGAAGCACCCAGAGAAGCCTTCAGTTGCTCACTCACATCCCTCACAGGCGCCTGCTATTCCGAACTGCCACCCCTTAGGCACACCTCCCTGTGCAGGTCTGCCCATCTCTGGTTTCAGCCTGTGGTCTAAAAACCTTTAGGAGATGTTCAGTCCTTAGAGGTGGATCTCAGGACCCCATGAGGGCTCTTTCCCAGTGCTGTGTGAAGAGCTACCCCTAACATCGCTGCAGAACTCCAGCCAGGAGCTCAAGGCTGAGCTCCGTTCTCCAACCTCTGCCTCATCTGTCTTTGCTTCTGTGACGCATTGTGATCCCAGTGCTGCAAGCTGAGACGAAATGTGTGACAATAAGCAACACAAGCAGCTTATCGCACGGCTGACGCTAGGCATTAGTAAGTAGGGGCAAAGACCTACCAATATGAACCCAGTAAACCAATATTTGTAGCTAGGCTGGGTCTGCTGCTTATTCGCCTTCAATCCTGCTATTTTTAGTGTCTTAAAAACATGGGAGTGCTGTGATTTATAATTTCAACAGGTTATAATGAGTCATTTTGAAGATCTGTATTTTTTTAAAGGTCTTAAAATAGCAAAATCCAAAACACATACTGAATTCATTAGGTACGGAATTTAATCAGGGAGAAGAAAGATTGACAAAAATTCTCCCATCATTAACCAGCACAGCACAACTCTTTGTAGTTCTGATGCTGAGTATTATTAACAAACCTTCATAAACAAGTTATATCATCGAGTTAATTTCCAATTACGTTAATAATATTGAGCAATGAATATGTTGGAATATTTGCATTGTGTAACAAATCTCATGTTAAAATTCCATACATATTTAGACTGTTGTCAGCTGTTAGTTTCATCCTAAATAAAATCTAGACCTGGCTTTTTGATTGAATAAGAACTATTGGACATTAATTCTTCTTTCTGATGCTTTCAACCTCGATGTTTTCTTAGAAGATAATTTTATCCTCCAGGCACAATCCTTTTGCCCTTCTGCAATGAAAGCTCTGAATCCCATAAAGATGTCTCCAAAGAAAGAGCTGTATCATCCTCTCTTGCCTTTCTGATAAACTTCTATTTATACAACAATATTTACAAAGAAATCCATCTATAATAATTTCTGACGGCACTCAGCAAGGGTCAAGAGAATTTCACGTTCTGGAAATAAAAAACTTCACACTGCTAGAGGTTCAACTGAAAGTACCTGGAGTTCAGGCGTGCTACCAACAATTATTCTGTAGAACAAGCGTGCTCAGTAAAAATCCTTTGAAGAGGAAAAAGGTCAGGAAATCTGTCATTTTACAAGGATGATCCTAGTAGTATATGAAGGAGTGAGTTCTCGAAAATGTGAACGAACCTCTATTGAACAAAGCAATAGGAGTATGATTATCGAAATGCTACCAACTTCTTATAATTGCTCATTATTGCCGTAATGCAGATTACTTCTTTAAAAGAAAAGTTCTCATTTTGATTTGAAAGATTTAAAGTGTTTTTCTCCCTGCACAGTATCACAAGTCCTTAACTCACAGGCTAAAGAGATTAAAGGGAGAAGGAAGAAACCAGAGTATATGGGCACGTAGGTAAGAGTCTAGTAAAGCATGGATTCGGTGTGATAGCTCTCAGATACAGTTTGAAATAGCAATATGGAATTGCATATGGGCTTGTAAACTAAGAACTAAAACATAGAAAAGAAAAAAAAAAACCAACCCAACCTCTTACTGCTAAAACACACTGATGAAAGCAAATCCTGTGATGAGAAATTTAACATTTGAAGCAGTGCTTTGTTTGTCCCAGCCCAATTCATTAGATCTGAGCAAGTGCCAGAGTTCAGAATATAAATTTCAAGAGTGTTCGTGGTCGGTGATAGGTGCTGCCTAATGGCAGGAAGTCATTTCCCTGCTCAGAAGCAGCTCCTGGTTTCTGTGTGATTTAAAATGCCACCAGAAATAAAGGAATTATCAAGGCTTGGCCTTGATGTACGAGCCTATTTAAATCCCTGGGGTGAGACGCTAAGGACTACTCTTCCAAAACAGCCTGAACGGGATCATTAAGCAGTGCAATAATAGCTTGGAATTGGTTCCTGCAGTATAAGGATGAAGCTGTAAGTGGGTGTGCTGGAAAAAGTTGCTCAATTACAGACAGCTGAATAGAAAGGCTAAATAGGACACGGGATACAGCAAACATTTCAAGCTGCTGAAAGGCTGCAGGTGGAACCGCGTATGCACCAAACACTCCTCCTTACAGATTCAGGTCAGGATGAATGTTAGGATACTTGACATGCACTGAAGGAATTTGGCTTTCCAAAGGCATCCTTTGGGGAGAAGTAGTTCTTCTATGGCTGATGGTCCACACTGGCATGTCCAAAGCTAGGGATCATGGTCCACGACTGTTCTGTACCTCTGCAAATGAAATCACCTGGACCTTTAAAATTTCAGGAAATGTGGTGGAGGTTTTTGTTTGGTTGGAGTTTTTGTTTGTGTGTTCTTACCTACATGGAAATGTAGGTATACATATAAATGTAGGTAAGAACACACAAACAAAACCAAAGCAAACAAAAACCCAAATACTAGTGCTGAGCTGCTCCAGAGGACCTGAAGACTAACATAAAGTATTTAACCATGGACAAAGGAGAGAAAAAGGGTTCCAAGATTATCTGGTCTCTAACTGTTTTGATGCAACTTCTTGACATTTATTCTGTCCATTTCTTGAGATTCCTTGTAAAATTCCCACCGTGAACCACAGTAAACTCAGCTCTGTCACAAATAATCAGAACTCTGCTAATTTTCTTTCAACAGCATCTCCTTGGACTCCTATGAGGCAGACACTAATTGCTCATTTGTCATTAACAAGTTTCACTGTACAAATAATGAAATCCGGGCCCCCCATTTTACAAATATACACATGGACTTGTCATTTTATTATACACAAAGCCTCGCCACGGTAACATAACAGATAAAACAAGAAGAGATGAGCACATAGATAAGGTTCTGCAGACCCTAGACTTGAATTTAAGCAAGTATATCTAATATTATGAGAATAAAGTCCAAAAGAAGGGCTAAGAGAAGTATAGCTGACCACCAGAATGCAATATTTGTTAGTTAACTTGCTGCTTTCTCTGTTTCTGGTCTCAGAGGTGCCCTCTGATTCGCTCTGCTCTCTTACTGGGTAGCTAAAACTTTTTAATAAAAGCCTGATAAATAACCAATAGTAAATATTGTGCTTCTGCTTTGCATTCTTGGATTGTTTGGGCTCCCACTGACAAAGCTCATGGGCAAATGTCTAAGGCCTTGTTGAAAAACTCTTTGTCCAGCTCCACTAAAGACAGTGGAGAACTTGGGACAGTCTTCAACCATCTCCTCCAGTTTTCCTCCTAATACATGAGACCCACTGAGTACTTTTTAAGAGATACCTCTTCTGATAGGTTTTTCTCTTCTTGAACAATTACTATGCAATAAACTATTTTATCGGTTTTGCTTACATACTGTATTTCTGAAAACAAAACAATAAATGGCTGTAAAACCAATAAAATGTACTAGGCTAGTGTTTTATTACAAACAAGCCAATACCATACACTGCAGCATATTTTTCAGCTCAATGCACCAGGATTCTTATTGTCCAGGTGAACGTTCCTGGCTGTAAATCGCAGCACTATAGCTCTTTTCCAGCACACTCTAAAACTTCTTTAGGTTGATGTGCCTTAAAACACTCCTAGTCCTTGGACAAATTTATGGGGAGGATAAAGCTTGGCGTTTTTATGCCAAGGTGTTTTTTTAACTTTGCTAGCCACCCTGGAAGCACTTTGAGATGCTGCACCAGGAACGCTAACTGCACAGTTCAGCTGGAAGAAGTCCTTCAGCGTTCCGGGTAGACCTTGCAGACGCAGTCCCGGGCTGCCTGCAGTAAGCCAGACTGGGCAGCAATCGATCCAGCTGATGGACTATTTACTAACTTTGAGTGATGGTTCCCAAAGCAGGAACTCTGCATATCTTTCTGGCAATTATCATACAGCAGCTGTGAATAAGACGAATACTGAATAAAAAAAGCATTCCGTAAGACTATTCAGTACCGTTCTTCTAACTTTCCTATTCATTTTCTTCAGTCATTACTCATTGTCCCAGAAACAAATCTCTTTAGCAAGGACCTCTCGGAGCAGCTATCTTGCATATCTAGATGGAGAACTTCCAATGTGGAACTATATCATACCGTAGGGCCACAGTCCTCTACACATCAGCCAATTCATCAACAAGAACTTCTTCACGAGGAGGGAGGCTCACCTAAGGCTGGTGGTGAGGGCCTGAGACTCGTCTGTGATTCCACCAGTGTGAGAGCCCACGGGGCAAACAATGAGCATACAACTGAAATCATGATTTCTTAAGATACCTTTTTTTTTTTTCTAGTGAACTCAATGTCTGCATCTCTGAAATGGGTAGAATAATAATATGCACACATACTAAAAGAAATAGTACATCCATTAATTAGAGCAATTTGCTTTTCTGACTGATGGATAAAGCAAGTGGTTGATTTTTGATGATTTTACACAGTATTAATGCAGATGTTATTTTTCACTGAAGCAATCTCCAGTTCGCTGTGGTACACATGAAGTGGCAGTAGATTACTGGAATACATTTCCTTAGCGTCTGTCAGAATAATTTCATGCCCAGGAGAAAGCGGTTTTCCTAATACACCTTCAATCTTGTCAGCAGCACTTTGAGCCAGCAAGACTTGCCCGTCAGTCTCTGACAAGCGCAGTAGGGCAAGAAGAAGTTTAAAACAATCCTTTCCAGAACTCTGTGTCACGCTTTATCCTGTTATGACAAAGACCAGCTCCAAGGAAACCTTGGCTGTTGGCTACAACAGCGGATCATCCCCAAATAAGGAATTCTACACATTTTTTTCTGACAAATGTGACTCAAAATAACCAGTGACTAAAACCAACGTTGAGCACAGAAGCCAAAAGTACTTCAAGGTTGGAGATGGCCTCTGAGACTAAAAACTAATATGATTTAAGACAACATTATAACCCATGAAGGAGGTGTATTTCTTCCCCTTGCACCCTGCCACAAATTGCTTCCCCTGTGTAAAACTGCTGCTTTTCTTAGCACGTGGCCAACCCAAACTGTGATGTCCTTGGTGTTCAGGTCCTGCTCCTACAGCACGTTATAATTACACAGATGGACTCCAGAAAATGGGTCGCACACTTACAGGAAGAAAGTTCCATTAAGAGAAAATACTTTCGGTATTAAATTTAGGCAACCTTTTTCATCGTCTTTTCTGAACCTCACCTTTCATTTCAGCTTCCTGTTGAAAAAGGCTTAAGATCAAATACAACATGATCCTATTATACGGAAATCCATCATAGGCTTGCAAGTGATCTCAGTGGAGTGCAATTAGGAAGACATAAATATGATAATGGAACTGTTACATCACATCTTTCTAGTTTGAAACCGTATGAACTTACTTTACTCATCTATTTATATGCTTTGATGCATATGTCGATGTAGGAAGATGCGTTTATTCCTTGTGTTGGCCGATATAGCCAGAATAGCTCCCCTGCCTTTTCTGCATGTTCCCATGAGCCACACCACAGGTAACCTCGGCAAATGCCACTCTGGCCAGCATGTCCTGAAAGCCAGCAAGGTTTTGGGGGGGAAATCCATTTCAGAGCTACAGATCCTCCCCAGTCTCTACCACTGTCTTAATCTGGGAAATCAGGCTGAATCCCCTTTGTCAAAACCTGCTGTTCCAGTGTGAGAGGGTACCGTGGACTCTCAGATAGGGCAACCCTCATCCAGCTGAGGACTCTACAGCTTGGCATCAGGATCTTAGCTTTGATCAAGTGGTCAGCAGAGAACTAGCTCAGGTCTTGGGACACTCATGACATTCACTGTCACTGTAAAAACCCTGCTTGACTGATGCCTATCACACTGATGGAAATGCAGCCCCGCAGTGCGAAGATCCTCCCCGCTTGGCCCTCTACAAAACTTCAGGTAAAGTGCACGCAGTTCTGCAAAGGAGGAGAGAAATACTCAAGGGCAAAAATGTCACTGAAGTCAACTTAAATCACATGAGTGATAACTCCACTGGGAGAACAGCAGCCATCAGTCATCAGTGTGCCTGCTTAATATCCCCTGTTTTGGAATATTTCTGCTGTCAGTCATTTTGCTCATCTGCTGGGCAGCCGGGAGGATGAACAGAATTACTCTTAGCAGACTAAAGCTACGGACCATTGGAAACAGTCTCTAACAAGAACACTTAACAAGCACCTGAGACTGATGATTCATCATTTTCCCCACTTTTTATAGATAACTGGTTAAAGAAGCCAGATTAACAGCCCTGGAAGCTAAAATCCTCCAACCCCTCCCAGAGGCACAGCATGCGGAAGGCAGATCTGCAGAGCAGCCTTGCAGCTTGCTGCTCTCCTCGCAGTGACGAGAGAGATTCTCAGTGGCCAGCCTCCTTGGGTGATGGACCTTCTTTCCCCATTGCTTATAGGTACCTTAAAAGCTTTTTCTGGGTGCAACATTTTTATGAAATGCATAACAAAGTATGCTACAAGGGGAGGTGGCATCATGAATGCCTTTTTCAAGCAAGGGAAACTGAGGCTGACAGCAATACAATGACATGCTCAAGGTTAAAAAGAAGTTGCAAAGCCAGAAATAAACGCCACATCTCCTCAGCTCAAGCCTCTGCTGACAAGGCTGACTGTTTAGAGTAGTGCTTGATAAAAGACTGGAAAGTTTTCCCCTGTCGTCTGCACAGCGGCCTTTTATCCCTTCAGTCTCCTGAGATGTTGCCCCTAAAATCATCTTGGCCCACTGCTCTTTGCACAGCAAGTTCCTCTTGCTGTCATTCCAGTGTTACCGGCTTCAAATCTACACTAAATACCATATTCTGGTCTTTAAATAAGAAACTGTTCATAACTTAGACTTCAGCACAGCCAACAGATACAGCCCCCTCCAGCAACTCCAATGCCAAACTGATCCACAGGCATCAGCTTTTCTCTCCCACATTCCTGGGATTCCTCCCACTTACCCTCTTACACATTGGGAGAAATTTGGATAAAATCCCAGCATCATCTGCTTGAGCTTCCTTTAAAATTTGCTCTAATATCTCTGCTATGATGGTTGGAAAGTCTAGTCCTGATCCTAGATTCACAAGTGGCAAACTCTGGTTTAAACCTATTTAAAAACCACCACCAACAACAAATACCCCTATATTTTTCTCTATCTTGACTTCCACCTAAAATGAAGCAAATTAAAACCAGACCAGACCCACGCTACTCAAACAGGGGTTAAACCAAGCAGTTACTCAATGGATTTCTGAGTGAAAGAGCTGTGAATTTGAGACCGGTTTCTCTAAGTCTTGGAAATAACTGCAGTGACTGCTTTTGATAAAAAGCAAGAACACAAAGCTGACATTTAATCTCGGTATGGAGTTGATCACACAACACAACCATGGCCCAAAGGACACCGCCTGTGCTCATTCAGGAGCGTCCCTCCGAGAGCCTCAGTGTCTTGCATCTGGAACCTCAATGGTTTCAGGCTGCCAGGTCGTAACAGCCCGATAAGTATCTGTTACAAAAGGAGGAAAAAAGGCGACACACTCCTGAATTAATATTGATTTCATGTCAATTGCTTTATATTCCCACTTACGCAAACTGCAGGTCGTTGATGGAGAGGATCCTCAGAAAGCAAAATTAAAATGAACTGTCATCCAGCGGCAGTGAAAACAAAAGTTTTTGTAATAAGCAATAACAATTTAGAAGACTGCAGCACCTCTGGTTACTCTGTAGCATGGTAGAAATATAACTCTGCTGCTCTTTCTTTCAGCAGCTCATAAATCTAGCAGGGGCTACACTTAACTTGAAGATCAAACAATCAGCAGATAGTGGTAAACACTGAAGCATCTTCAAAGTTCATGATAAAAAACCAACCTGGACTAAGGGTGGTTGTTTTTTTTTTTTCCCCTAGCAAGATCTGGTGTTTGAAGTATAATGATAGATCTCCAGATCAGGCAGCTCTCATAATCTTTTTAGCCCTATTTTTCTTATTTTCTTATATCCTGTCATTAGTTGACAATTGCTCTCAGAGTACAGCTTCGTCCCTCACACCCACCTGCACAAACCACATCAAAGTCAGATATAACCCAGGAGAGCATCAAACCCAACACACCAAAAGTGCATTCAGCAATGCCTTTGTGTATCCAAAGCAGCTGGATCCATCCGGTGGAGCTGCTCCGCAATCTACCCTGAACAAACTAATTTCACAACAGACATAGTACTCCGAGTACTCTTTTTCTTTTATAGAAGCCATTTCAATTATGTTTGTGTCCTCCATCTTCTCTTTGGGCCCTCTGTTCTTCTCATCCTATTTTCCTCTTCTAATTTTCATTTTTTCCTAGCGTTCTGGTTCCTCCCAGCCGTGTCCCTGGTTACCTTTACACAGCAGAGCGAGACTCCCCATCCTGCTGCAGCTCAGATGTGAGCTCTCTGATAAATCAGATCAAAGTATAGTTTTACAGATCACTTTGGCTTCCTTGTTTCCAAATTCTCCGAACAGATCTACCTGCATTTAACTTTCTCGTTCTTTTTTTTTACACCTGAATTCCTTATTTCGTCCCTCACCACAGTCTCAAGCTGATGGGAGAATAATGAGAAGGCACTTGCAGCATTTGAGTTATGCCTCAGAGTTTCTTGATGAGCAACCTAAAACAATCCCATGCTTATCCAAAATCAAACTAGGGACCCTCCTGCCAAAGTCCCTTTGAGCTCAGTTGCTGCGTTCTGAGCACCAGGCTACACTATTAGAAACATAAGCGTACTCCTTTGGGAACACATAGCAGAACACGAGTAAACGCCCGGCTAAATGAGGCGCAGCATTTGAAAGTGATTAACATGTCCAACTTTGATAAAGTGATTGATGTTTAAATTCAGAGCACTAGTATTTGAGGACCTACCCTGTGTATACGGAGGATAAAGGCACCAAAGGTCTCACAGTCCATCCTTTTGAACAATAAGTCCCTTGACTTTTCCAAATCTGGACTTAGAAATCGAATCCAAAATTCAATGCAGCTGAAAGCCCAGACCACTGCATAACGCCGGCAGGTCTTAGTACCGCAGCAGAGCAGGAGGAAAGAGATGATCTGGCCGTCATGTTTGCAGCCTTCCTCTTTGCCTTCATTAGTGTTTTATTAATATTTCATATTACATGAAAGCAGATTTCCATTGTGTCTGGCATTAAATGCTGATCAATATTAATGTTTGATTCATATCTCTAAGAAAAGGACAGCAAGGAAGAACAGGAGTGAGATTGGAGATATGATTTACACGAACTTCAATAAGGCTGTTTGAACAGCAAGGCTAGTGAAATAATCAATTGGACAAGGAACTGGCTAACAAATGAGTCCTGGGCTGTGAAAGCAACTGGTTAAGGTCCAATTAGGGCTGTGGAAGGAGGAACTGTGAGCTTGTGTGAATTTTTTCCTGATCTGAAAACAGCAAGGCAGGAAAAAAAAAAAAAAAAGGTAAGGAAAAAAAAAGGGAAAAAAAAGGAAAAAATGCATCTGACAAACAGGGCTACAGCTGCAAGAAGGGGCCAGAAGACACTTTCCTGCAGGAGCAGAGAGGAGGCCAATGGAGGAGGGAGGAGGAAGAAGCGTTGCAAGGCAAGGAAACAGCTTGACTGTATGTGGTCTGGAGAGGTGCAGGTTGTCACCAGAGATCTAGGAGACTTTCTCACTGTGGGGCTAGAAAAGGCTTGGGCAGAAACAGAAGCCCCTGTTAGAGTAAATGAGCTTCCAAAGGAAGCAAAGGCAGAGAGATGGAGAAGGTAAAAGTGAAGCTGCTGGGCAAGGGGGACACACAAGCCATGTCTTGAGCCACCGACCAATCTTGCGATATGCCAGTGGCATGCACTTTGTAAAGCAGCAGGGCACTGGGGGCACAGGCTGCTACTGCCTTGGAAAAGTCAGTCTCCAGCAAGGTGATACGCAAGCGGACCAAGGGGTGGGATGGAGTCAATGGGGATAGTTTGGAAAAGCAAAGGAAGATTGTGACATGACGATAAGGAGATGATAGCTCAGGGAGAAGGGACACTGCACAGCACCAAAACCACTCGTCTGGCAAAGAAATAAAAGACAGGTCATGGAGGTGCTACGTTTTTAATTTCTCGATAAGAGAACCTGCATTTCGACACTGCAGAAGAACCAAGAAACAAGAGCCTTCTGCCAGCCTCCATAATGAAAGCAGGACCTGGCTGAGCAGAGGCGATATCCAAAGAATTTATGCTCCAAAGTTTTTCTCAATTTGCTCCTTCATTTTCCAATGGCAGTAACCAAAGGAAGAGTTGTTGGTACAACCAGTATTTCTGGTAAGTACCCATAGATATTTGTCAACCCTTGTTGCCAAAACCAAGGGTTCCACAGTCTGTCATGCTTGGACAGATCAGCTTGTTCTGAAATGGTGAAACAGGAGTGGGAGGAAATGGTAAAACAAGGGAAATGGTAAAAAGAGTGGGAGGTAAGAAATTCTCCACCATGCTTTATTGGTCAGATACTATATGTCTCCTTGGTTGCCGACAGTGTTTTGCAGGCTTAGTCTGGGTGATTCATGGAGTCAGACTGATGCCTTGATGCCTTAATGCCTTTCTGCTCTGGAATATCCACGCTGAGTCCCCAGGAGCCAGCTCCCAGGTGCCTATTAAAGACAACGGGCACAGAAATATTAAAAGCTCTCTAAGCTGGTGGCTCTACCCGACTGACAACAGATTGGCAATATATGACAAATGATTAGAGCTAAACTGTCATGCAAAATGCAAATATGCCTGTGCAGAAATGGAAAATTACCATAAAATCTTTAGGACTGCAGGAAACTTCAAAGCTAATTTGTGCATTCAACTAAAACTTCAGTCTCCCTGTTAGCGGTGTCACACTGCTCCGTTAGTTATCCTTCTAATTAGAACAGCATGGACGGGGGCACACCACAGATAATGGCTCAGATAACAAAATTATACAGGTTAGAGAGCTGGTGTCTAGTCGATCCAAGACAACTTTGATTTAGACTCTTCCTTTACTAGGCAAATCTTTCCTGTGCCAGGAGAAGGCTTATCTACTCTATATCAGATTATTTTTTGGCAACTAATAGTTAGAGCCAGGGTGGGTATGATCATTTCTGCTATGCGACTACCACTACAGCTTCATTGTTCTCACTTTCAGGTACTAAAGTTCAAGTGTAAAACACTCTATTCTCCATGTAGACATTAACAAAGGGTACACATGCATTAGCAGAACTTAAATCCTAAAATCAGTGGAAAAGTTACAGTGTTTTAGCTGCTTTCTTCGCAAGACTCTCTAATGTAGTGAACCACTTTGCTTTCAAGGTAAAATTCGTGAGTCATTTCAGAATAATTTGATGCCGGGGCAAATACAGTCTTTACTTTGCTGATGAAGAAAAGTCTCTTGTCAGAGAGAAGCAGGCTTTTCTTTTTCAGGAAAGGTTTGAAGAAAATACGTGAAGAGACCCTTAGGAGAGAAATTCAGGTGTAGTTCTTTGTGTGCCGCGTACCAGCAATTAGACAAAAGTGTGACTGTAGCATTTAGTAACCGCCAGTAAAAGCTGTCCCTCACACAGCGGACTTCGGTGCACTACGCAATCCTTAGCACTTCAAACGTTGGTCTATCCAAATAATGCATTTTCTTGAGTAAATGCTTCAGCAAATTTGCTCTTCAAAAACGTGGATATTCAGGATTACTTCTTAAGGTTATGGAAATTACTGCTCAGTTGACTGGAACTACTCTAGTTCATACAAGCTGAGATCAAGCCCCAAATCTCCAGACTAGTAAGATGGAGTCCCTCATGCTCATCATATTGGATCGTCCCTGACAAAGAATGGCTTTATTAATGACCGCAGAGGAATGCCATTTAAGTAAGATCCTCGCTGGTCTTTAAAACCCAGACTCTCTTACGATGAAGCTGCTGGAACAATTTTCTGAATCATTACTTTAGGCAACTCTCCATTGCCAGTGATGCTCTTCCCATTCTCCTCCGGGAAGAGCATTGGCCATTGAAATACAGAGCAATTCCGGTCGCTTCCCTGCCTTGGGGAGTACCAGTCCCGGGGCAACCCCAGGGGCAATGCCAGACACTGGGACAAGTAAGATCAATTTTGGTAGGATGATTTTCAATATCTAGACTGGTGATTTTATGTCCCTCTGTGACCTCAGAGCTCCGAGCATCTCCAAACAGAAACAGGGACAACCTCTCCCAAAAGTTATCCCTCTGCTAGCAGGCTCGGAGCCGACCGCTAATAGTGGCAGAGGCTACAATTTTGCATTTGCAATTCCTCATTTAGCTCAATAATTTCAGCTCACCACATAATCCCTTCTGCTCATTAAGTCTGCTGTGTGCAAGGAAAAAAAAATTGCACAAAATTGCTGCCTTGTAATCGTCTGAGAGAGCTGCTAACCTGACAAGCTGCAGTTGCAGAGAGCACTGTTGGAGCTTTGTATTCAAACAAGGAAGTAGTAAAATATTATACAAGTTGTTTGCTTGCAGTTCATGTCAAAGCAAGGGGGCCTGGGCTAACCCTCGGAGAGAAGAAAAGGGAGAATAAATAGATTATCAGCCCCTGCAGAAAATGTCCTGCCAGTGATCGTGGATTTATGGATTCATACGGAGGCACGTCTCCACACAGAGCTGAATCGTCTAGTCATTTTAAAGATAAATATTGCAGATGGGTGAATAATTCACTCGTACAAATGTTCACCGAAAACAAATTAACTGGCTTGTGTGTACAGGTGATGTGAAATCATAATTGTTATTTCACAAAATGTTTGAGAAGACAGTTTCTAAAATTCATCCAGCCTACCTCGGCAGGTACTTAAGCCACCAAAAATCTCCAAAACCTGGCTTTAGAGACTTGTCCCATGTCAACTTGCAGGTACCAAAGGGGTTGTTAATTAGATCATCGCTGTGCGCATGCAGGAGACTGCAGCTATGACAGCAGGCGGTGATCTTTCCAGAAGTAAATACACAGCTGTATTTCACGTGGAAATGTCAACACCAGCACCTCTTTAAAGTCAGATTGGAATGGATTTTAAAACACAGCCAAGGAGGGGTGTTTCCAGCCTGCCCAGGGATGGCTCACACTGTGCCCCCACCACCCAGGGGAAGATGCTCTGCTGACTCCGTTGGCATTTATCACCAGCCAGATTAAGTCTATAAAAAGGGGATTATGGGCAGTCCATTTGCAGCACAACACAGACATAAAACTATAATAAGTTACTGAGATAATGAGGCAGCAGGACATAAAAATTCCTGCATACAAAGAGAGCCGGTGTTTTCAGAACCAACAGCTCCCTTGGAATCACGCCTTCCCCTGCGAGTGCCAGGGAGCAGCCCTTCATAACCACTCGTCCCGCTTCCTCCACCTCATTTATGAGTATTCCCAGAGGTTGGAAGGGAAAAATATGATTATCCTCCAAGCTGCCTGGGTGGTTTTCCTCTAAAATCCTGTTGCCTTCCCTATGGCAGTCCCAGCCCCTGCTCAGGGTGAGGGGACAAAACACAGGTTCCCAACTCGGCCTCAGCATAGAGTCAAGCCTGTTGATTTTACCAATGACTTAAGGGGATGCAGACCTCCATAAATCTACAAATAATAATTTTTTCCTCTTCACTCAGCTTGGAAAAGCAACAAAACACATCAAAGAAGGAGAGTCTTGCCTAATGAAAGCTTGTTCCTGAAGGTTGATCCTACTAAAAATAACCCTTTAGGAAAAGGTTGTTTAAAATATTCTGCATAACGCAGCACAAATTTGATCAAAAGAAAATGGGTCGCAATAAGCTCACACAAGACGTCACCAAAAAAATCCTGCCTCCATAATGGAGTCACATCCATCTGCTCCCGACCAATATCCACAGCTCCCCCTTAGCCAGGCTATACGGGAAATGTCCCCTTTTATTTTTCCAGCCTCCCTTATCTTTCCTTTACTGTTGCTCTTTGAATTTGTCTTTGTCCTGATCCAAGGAGGAAAGCTCTTAATCAAACTTAGCCTTTGCTAAAGGAATATTTCCGAGACAGAGGTGTGTAAATATACAGTATCTCGGTTTACATTCCAACAGCTGTAACATCTTTGGTTTGAAATGTTGCTCTCTGATGGCCTTCACCATCCTATTCATCACGGTGACCCTAGAAAGGCCCACAACATGCTAATAGCAGGAAAGGCGTTTTGGGAGCACAGCGGAGCTGCCTGTGATATACACCAAATGCTGAACGGAAATATTTTATTTTCACACCAGCCAATATATGAGATGCAGCTACAGGGATTTAAATATGATACTCAGGCTCATTAGTAAAGCAAGCAGAGATAACAAGGATTTACTGAACATTACCGACTGACTTGGCCTGCTTCCCCAAAGGGACCATTAAGATGCTAAGGAAGTTTTTTGTCTGTATTTTTGGGGGAATTAAGTCCGCATTCAGGAGTTCCTGCAAGTTCAGCAAAAATCCCCTTAGGTATTTAAGTTCTGCTTGTCCAAAACTCAGACAAGTAAAACTGCAGTGATTGTGGGTGAAGGACTCCGTAGACAATTGCCTTGTGCTTTGCCCCTCGTGCTAAAGCGGCAGCCGGGAGCCACCCACGGAGCCGCCCATGGATGGATCGGGAGCGCTGGCTGCCCTCGAAGGACACCTCACTCCCAATAATCACTGGGCAACTGCTCAGCTTGCTCCAAAACCCATCTTCTGGCGAAACCCACGTGGCCAGCGAGCGGTTCTACACGCTTTCCTCACTGACACAACCCCCCTGTGTTTCAGCGCACACCTCTGCTGACCGCGTTACTTCGCTGCTCTTACTTAGCAGTTCACAGCTTGGGTTATTTTTGCAGGAATATAGTCCCTGAAGGTGGCATCACCTGAATTCTGACAACTAGCACAACTAGCCAGTGACATATGAGATTAACTTCGCATACAATTTTCTTTTTTCAATATATAAGCAAAGATAAATCCAAATTCATTGAGCTTTGCAAGGCCCTTTTGAACTGTATTTTTATCCTGACCCTTCTCCTTTCCCTGTATTAGTGTAAAGTCCAAATGACAGGGTACATAAAAGCCACTTGTGATACTTTGTTAATGGATCTGCAGCAGATGGAAGGTCCGATATTTATTTTTTTTTCTTTCCCCTCAAGCCCTGGACAAGCAATGAGGGGGTTTTATGCGCTTGAACTGCAACGTGCTCCTCATTGCCTTTAATCTGCCTTTGCAGATCAGTTCAGGAAAGGTTGATACTGGAGAAGTGTTTACTTCAGCTTAATTCATTAACGTTTATGAAGTGCTGTCAAAACACAAAGTGCTGTTTGTTTAGCCAGGGTGACTTTAATATTATTGTGGCTTCAACTAATACATAAATAATAAAGGGACAAAGTGCTGTCCAATTACTGTCATTGTGTCTCTATTGCATTTACCTATAGCTAATTTTCAGCCTTTGATTATCACAATCACAAAGCTTTGCTTGTCTGTGTGCAAGTAAACCATGATCCATCCTGGTTCTATATATCTTCTTCAGTCAGCCTAATATTAACAGGTTTTTAAGGTCAACTTCAAGTCCTTTTGGACACAGGAGTTTAATTCATGGCATAGACAGCAAGGTTTGCATGGAGGGCTACGATCTTTTCTTAATCCAGCGAATGTCATGGGAGAACAAAAGAAGCTTTTGGGCACACAAGCTCTTCTTTAGGTCAGAAACTTCACATTGTGAAGAGCCGCACAGCGCAGCTACAGCCGCATCGCTGGTGCATTTGTACTGAGGTAAACCTTTAGTAGAAACCATTTTATTTCTGAAAAGCTGCCATTTTCTCCCAGAATTGCATTAAAAAGAGCACATTTCTTTTTTGCTCTGTTAGGTCAGTGAGGGCACATCTTTGCGGTGCCACAGAAGAGACGTCAGAAATAGCGTTGACCCAAGGTGGCAAGGACAGCCCGACACCGTGCAAATACCAGCGTGGGCTCCGAATTACACGTCTGTATTGGTGCCTGGTATAATCACCCTAGGTTTTTATGTGTTCTCCTGCTCCTAGTTTTAATATGGACTTGTCCTTTTGGAAGGACAGACATGTCCTAAATTTGATAGCCGGGGAGGATGGCGCAGAGTCAGCAAGCTTTGCTTTGGGTCAGTGACGCCGTCCGGCATCGGGACACAGAACAGTGGTCACACAGGGGCTGCCCGTCCAGACGCTGTGCTGTGGGCCTATCCACGGGCCAAAAAAATAAAATAAAATATTGCCCTCCTATAACACACATCATCATTTTGGGGTTTTATAGTGACAGATCACTATAAACCTCCGAAGGTGCACCTAACCATTTGCTCACTGGTTAAAAGGCTCATCGGAAATCTGCACTCCTTGCAACTCCCATTTCAAACTGAATGGATCTTCTATTGCAGTCACTTGGGGAAAAAAAATCTGTTTTCTGCCTAACCAAGTCTTCACATCAATCAGGTTAAATAGGAGCGTTAGCACATTTCCTAATTACAAACACAAACATTTGTAGGCTTCATAGTGATGAAAGCTCATCCCATCCCATCATGTTAAATCAACTCCAGGCCATCTGACGGGTGAAACCCAAACCCAAGGGGATGGCAGCAGCACTTCAGCCTGCCCTGCACAAGGTGTGATGTGGGGGTCCCTTTCCCCAGCCTGACAACGTATAGACATAACACACGTAGGCAGAGAGGCGCTGCCACCGGGCAGATTCGCAGGGGTGTCATTCCCATATAAAGCTCTTTCCTTGTTCCATTTAATAACCTGACACCAGTGCCAGGGCAGCCCCTTGTCAGGCTTTTCCAGCCTGGGGCTATGGTGATGAGCTTTCAGCGAGAGCAGCGGAGAGAGGTCAGGCTAGAAAAGAAGAGCACTTGCTGGCTTCGAGGCCAGCAAGGAAATACTACAGGGCCCTAAGTCTCCAGTCTATAAATAAAAAACTGATACCAAAGGCACTTGAAAAGTGATATGATTAATTTGAGTCATTCAGCTCCAACCAAACGCTCAAGTGTATAAAAAATCCATAACACGGTCATAAGCCCACATTCACAGTACAAGCACAGGCAAATATACCCCAGCACACTTCCAGCACGCAGATATGAAGGTCTTCAGTGGAAGAAATACAATTATTTCACTCCCTAGATTTATTTCAGAATTTGCTTAACCTAATAGAAAAGTGGCATTGCCGCTGTTATATATATATCGTTGCACTGCCCTGCGTGGTGGATGCGTCCATCTGATAAATTCAGCTGTTTTCAGTTATTTTCAGTGCTTAGCAACATTTTTCTAACACAAAATGCATAATTGCCACATATGCCTTCAAGGTATATCTTCTCCTGTCTTTCTATAGGATTCGCCCACTTCTCTCTCATTAATATAAACTGAGCTAAGTGATTAAAATTAATGCGTCAGTTCCAAACTGCCCCGTATCCATTAATCTCCTAACAGTCAAAAGTATGAAGAATACCTGTACTGCAGATCCTGAGTTCGGCTTCTTAAAGTGCTATTAATAGTATATACTTATCAAAAAGTAACTAGCTGGCACATACACTTGCACCTTCTTAAAGTTTAATAACTTCAATAACTTGGCTTCAATTTAGCTTTCAAAGCGTTGGAGGAACCTCTCTGGTTTGAGCCCTTGCCTGAGGCGTTGCACTGGGGAGGAGTTGCCGGAGCAGGGGAACACCATCAACAACATCAAAGACATGCAAACAGCTTAGCAGGGTGCGCTCTGTTTGAATAAACTCCCCAAACAACCTTACTTGCTTTTTTTTTCTTAAACCTATTGCAATTTCTCTGCGACCAGCTCACAGGGACTGTCCCGATGCTAATCATCATGCTCGTGGTGCCGCAGGACCCTGGATCCGGCCGCAGCCGCTGGATGAAATGGACCCCTTGCCCATGCTGGCCATGCACCAAGCCTGCTGGGCAAGCAAGTTGCTCTGCTGGCTGCCAAAAGCCAGCGGGCAGGACACGTTATTTAGGCACAGGGGCTGCTCGGGTTCATGTGCCAGAGGTCTGGCTGATGCATTCACTGGCACTGAGAGGCAACTGGGCAAATGGGACATGGTGATGGCACTCCATGCTCTTTTGTGCTCTAAACATAGCTTGCAGGAAGGTGGAATTTAAATAACCATTTACTATTGACCCAACCGTGCTTCCACAGGAGGCGATTCATTTTCATTACCCAGACCAGTGGCACCAACACGGAGTCCTTTGAAACAACCCACTCCAGGTGTTTAGAGTAGCCAAGTCAGGCTTTAGCACGAGTATTTATACAGGTAATGGAATTTTTTCTGCTGAACCTGACTCATGAATGTCTCATAAGTGTTATGGTTGAGGTCTAATTGCTTGCAACCAGCCTCTGTCCTCCTGCAGGCAACGGGAGGCTCGACCAAGGCAGAGGTCCTTACATTTGCAAAGGGTTGCACACAGTTAGGGGAAGGATGGATTCTCTCTCACTTTTTTTTTTAGGACTGAGATGTAATTACCCAACACAAAATTTCTTCCCAGAGTCTGTGGGTATATTCCTGAAAGAAATAATAGATCAGAAAAGACAGGGCAGGTCCTCGAGCTACTTCCAAATAGGAGGGGGAAAAGCCAGTATCCAAAACAAACCATCCGAAAGGCTCCATCGCACTAGGTTATTTTCTTCAGCTTCTCCCCAAATCAAAAGCATCTCTGTTTCCTACATTCACTCACTGGAGACACTTGCATTGGAAGAAGGACCTTTAATTCCCAAGATCCCCTCTATTCCTTACTTCTCAATTAAAATAAGTCCAACTTGCCTCAGAAACTGTTCGATTATATCAGGGAGAATGGTGGTTTCAGGAGCAGATGGAGCAGGGAGTGGGAAATAAGCAGGAAGATCAGATAAACTCTTAAGAAACAAGGATTCTGTTTTCATGCAAATTGCCTTTAATAAAAAAGGGTTGAGAAGAGATCTGAACAGAAAACACGGTGCGTGAAGAGCTGCTCAAAACATAATTGCCTCTAAGTATAACACTTCTGAATCTTTTCCAGCAACTATAAACATTTCCTTAAATATTCTCCTTTTCCCCCCACCCTCTCTCTTGCAGTATTTCCCGCTGACTTTAATGAAGTGCTGTGTAACCATCTGAGTTTGGGAAGCATTTGAACAACAAAGAGAAGTTCTTGGGAGAAAGAAAAAAAGAAAAGAAAAAAACTTTTTCATTGTAAGCAGGTGTTTCTAAGAGCTTTTACAAAGTTTAATTTGGTATTTTTTCAGGCTGACTCACATTTATGTGTAATACAGATAACTCTGCTGCTGTTCTTACTGTTTGACACGTGCGAACGTGCATGTGCGAGGGGGAGCCCATACCCACAAAATTGCGCTTTGCTTCCCGGATGAGAAAAGCTTCTGAGTTTGTGAAATTGCATTACGATTATCTTTAAACAACCAAGTCCTTCACATTTTTCCTGTTTTCTCAGACATACTAAAATAATAAACGGAGACATTAATTGGGAGGGCGCTGGAAATCATCATATACCTTTTGGTTTTCGGAAGCTAAGAACTAAATTACTGTAATTGGCAGTTTATTAACAGCAAAATTATGCTAAACAGCTTCATGTTGCTGTCAGGAATTATATTCAGTAAGCTATGAAGATGGGGCCCTTGGTGTAACATTTGCATTTTCTCATTTAGAAAGAACAATGATAATAGATGAGTGAAGCATGTACAAATTATATACCAAAGAGCATTTGCATGGCTGTAAAAAGGCTATCTTGATACCGGAGTGATTAAGCCTGTTATTCATTAAGATACAGTATAGACCAAGGGGGAAGGGGAAGTAGGGAACACATTAACTTTCTTTAGAGGCATATATAAAACAAACTCCAGTCCAAACCACTTGAATTTCAAGCAAAACTAGGTTATAATTGGTTCTGATTATACTGTATTTATTATGCAGTGCTAGTACCAGGGCGTCTATTTTTCCTGTCTGGGATGAGGTCCAAAGATGCGATGATGACAACCTCTGTTGTTACCCACTTCTTTATTTCAGCTCCCACCTCCCCGGACCATTTGCCATGAGTAGTTTCTGCCTGGAAAGCAGCATCTCGGTGCGGTGGTGAGCAAAGCAGGCCACCTACAGAAATCTGCATCACCTAGTCCCAAAAACCTTTTTTTTTTTTTTTTTTTAAGATGCTTTTCTCTATTAGCAATTTCCACTACCTGTCCTGATGTCTTTGCACTTGACATTCTGCAAAGAAGGATGACTTTAAATATCACCGATACCTATAAGTGAGGGAGGATAATAGCAAAGCAGGAGAAAATTGGGTCATTTTAATGCCCTGATGGAAATCAACAGGGACAGCACACCAAGTGACATGGGCTGCCTCTACGAAACCAGGACACAGTGTCCTGCTCCCCATTTGTACATCGCTGTCTTGCCTACCAGGAATCTCTGAAGCACGGAGAGCTCAAGAAAGTTATTGAATAACTCCAAAATTTGACTGATTTGAGGAGAAATTTGTTGGCTCAAGTGAAGTGTCACTAGGGTTTGAAGAGTCCCTTGGAGAATGGCAGTTTCAGAAGTTATCATTCTGTACCACAGCCTGCAGGCAAGGCCCGTATGAAACTGCCCTTCTTAAGTCATTGTTATTTATTTATGATGACGACCTATGAGAAATTTATTTAAGGACATGGGGCTTTTAAGAATGGGACAGATAAAGGCACAGAGCAGGAAGAGTTGCAGAAGCAAGACTGTTTTGATGGCGGTCACTGGCCTCTGCTCACAGACGTTTGTCTAACCTAGTTTTGAAGCCTTTTAAGATGTATTGCACAGAGAGGGTGACGTCTAGTTTTAAAGACCATTCCCACGTTTTCCCATCTTTAACATTAGAAAAGCTGATCCTGCTGTTTAGCCTGGTTCTCCTTCAGTATAAACCTGTTACCTCCTAACATGAGGGCAAACAGATTATTCCCCTTTTACATCCTTGAGGACACTTGTCGTTTCTGTACTGGCTTTCTGTCCTTTGGCTTAAGCAATGCCAGTTGAGACCTACTCATCAACTCATTGGAACTGGCCACTGGTGTCTGTGGGAGCCAGAACAGCTATTAAATGTTGCTTCTCAGAAAGTTTTCACTATTGTTCAACGTCGGATATTTTGTGCATTTATGCAACAGGAGCAGCATCACCAAAATGTAAATAGCTGCTGTCAACTGGAGGAAGGGCTGTTAGAAGGTACTTTTCAAAGCATTTCAGCACTCTGCTGAGGTTTTGTCGCTGGGAGCGGCGCGATGCAGAAGCCGGCTGGGCTCCGAGGGTGCCCCTGCCGCACAGCTACAGTGGAGGGAATTACTTACAACGAACAAGGGAGACGACAAATTTGGTCTCATTCTTCCCTTGGGGAATATCCTCCAGCAGATCACCATTTCCTCGAAAATAAGTCACTTTTCAATTAGCTTTCGCAACTCTAAGAGGCTGGGACTGCCTCGGCCCCTCTGCCCCTTGCGGCTCGGTTCAAGCTGGGTGGTTGGTCTGAGTTCAGCGCAACGCCCGCGTTACGGATCACATCTCCTTCCACTACGTGAACCAGCCTGCGTTACCTTTGTGCGCAACAACTTGCACATCACGATGTGGAGCTCACTTTCCCTGCATAATTAGTTTAGAATCCGATACCAACATCTTAATTAGGCCTGACCCCTGGAGTATTTGACTTCACATCATTCGCCAGCTCCAAAATATGGTTACATCCACATTGCAAATAAGTATCCTCCTAGCAGCTGTGTGACTAATTTCAATGTCATTCTCCTATGACACAGACAAATGCAGAAGTCTTTGGGATGCCGCTGCAGCTCCGGGCTGCAGGTCCCTGCCCACCCTACGTGCGGCTGCACTCTCGTTGCATCCCCGCATCAGGGCCAAAGATGTGGTAGCACGTGCTTAAGATAACCTAATTAGTTGAATTAGGCTGACTGTAGCAGCATACGACTCACCCTGGACCCACTACCTTATTCCCAGCAGATTTCCTAGGGGAGACTGCCCAGCCGGGGCTGAGCTCCCTGCAGTCACTTGCAGCCAAGCTGAGCAACCTCACAGCTCGCTGGAGTCTATCCTTGAGGGCTTCAGTCACACCTTTATCTCGAGGAAAGACACCAAAAGAGGCAGCTGGGGAGCAGCCGAGATCATAGGCTGAGTGCGGACCACATAAAACATCACCACATTCCCAGACATGAAACACTGCGTGGGGTTTGGGCGCGGGGCGGTATCGCCGAGCGGCAGGCAGAGCCTGCTCCCTGAAGCACAGCACAATTTTACTCCAAAGGAAGCATCCCATACATTATGCAAAGAATTTACTGTGGGTTTTTTTTTTTTTTAAATACTGCATGATAGGAAGGGAAGAAACACATGTCAGATGTTAACCACGACACTTAAAGCGCTACTGGAAGGAATGCGGATAGTGCAGCAAGGAAAGTAATATAAAAGAAGAGTGGACTGGCATCTATATTTCCCAGTTAAAAAAAAAAAAAAGCAGCTTTTAAATGCACTTTGTTTCATTTTAAAGGCCTGAATCCAGCCTATAACTGTATAATATAGTGCCCTAATTTTTGAAGCTAAGGCCCATAAAAAACAAAACCAAGCTCAGCATCCAAAAAGCGCTCCCTAGATTGCTTTGGGAAAATTAGCATTCAGCCCCGGGAGCGGATGCAAACCTGCCTTGCTGGCACACTGCAGCACAGCTCCTGGTCTGCTGTGGCCAAGGAAGAAACTCAGCTCCACTTTGTTGCTGAAGTTAACGCACTTTTCCCTCTTGGGCAGATCGCAAATCGGGTCCCAGCCCCCGTGTTGCTCATTCACTCCCCAGCCAAGGGACCGACTCCTGCTATTTCATCTCACCCTGAAACTTGTCCTCTTCCCCTGAATTCCTCCCTATTACCGGGCTTGTAATAAACTAACCCCACTAACCTTCTCCAAAACAGCAGCGGTAATTTAACGGCGACTGAATTATGGCCAGACTCTCACATCGTCTGAGGCTGTGGGAGTCCTGCCATTAGTTTCAACAGGTATTTAGCTGCCATTTCACTCCCATGGAAATTCCTCTATTTCCTTAACACACTGAATTACCCGGGAACGTAGGGGCTGTGATTCATTTTTTATCTGATGTCCTCTCTCTTGACCCCGTAATGTAGTGCTTTGTAGCAAAGGCTATACTGTACCGGAGGAGCTCAATAACCACCTTTAACTGGGAAGAGCGTTTCTACACTTGGAAGAGAAGAGTGCACAAACGAAATAGAGCCCAAATAGCCACAAAGATCTTTTCATAAGCTGAAAGTAGCCCCAATTTCAAGCGTTGCACTCAAAGGGATGGAAACATCCCCCGTTTAGTAGACCAAAAACGAAAAGGAAAAACATGTATTTGTAACGTTATTGAAAAGACTGTTTGAAAGTCTTCCATTTGCCCACGGCTCTGGTTTTCTTTTATTAATTTACATTTCGGCTATTACAAGGCTCCATGGTAAATGTGAATTACACACAGAACAAATATGTGCATGTGTTTCCACACACAAGTATGATTTTAGTCACTATGGCAAGTTTTTAAAAAGCCCTTTCTGCATTAGAAAATCCATGATAAATCACATTTTAATTAACTTTATATTAAAACTTGATGAGGCAAAAATCCTGGAAGTGGCCTATGAAGCCCATTATTCTCCAGCATAGGGTGCCTGAAGCTAAACCTCCAAAAAAGAACTGACCTTGCCTCCAGCGTGGTACTGGATTGACCCCAACAGCACACAAGGGCTCTGCCCAGACCCATTCTGCCCCAGTTTACACCAGTCCCATCCTGAGCGCCACCAGCCAGAGAACAGAGTAACCCCCATTGCCTTCACACTTTTGCCCCTGCCCTGCTGGCAGCTTTCGGAGCTGACACCGTCTTATGGAATACCACAACAGGCAAAACCCGCCGCACTGGAAGACAAAGCTCCTATTGACTTAAGGAAGAGGAGGATTAGGAGCGGTGGTTTTTCATTTTATTTTGAATGTTTGCAGACATCTCTTGTTATAGTTACACTATTTGTGCATGTATTAGCCCTGAGACTGGCTGTGTAATTAGCTTATGTCGATAATAGTAGCTGACAAGCCTGTTCAAATCTACATCACATTGGTCTTAATGTTTCATATAGACACAAACATCCTCTGTCATCCAAGAGCGAGAAAAAAGTTGGCTAACTCAAGAAATCTTGCAATGTAGCCAGCCACACGCCTCCACTGATTCCCAACCTGGATTTACACAGGCTTGTAAAACAAAAGGAAAAACAGTAAAACTAGATGAAAATGCCTATACAGTCAGTCTTTCAGCCCTTCTCCCTGGAGCCTTTGCACAGGGAACCTTAAAAGCTCTGCAGTGCCTTGGCCAGCAGATTGCAGCAGGTTGCCACGAGCTCAGGCCCAGCTAGCCACCACGTCTCAGCTTTGATTTGTGACACTGATCATCCAAGGTTATGGAAATGTGAAATTTTAAAAACACTTCAAAGCTATAAAGAATTTAACCACGTCCTTAATTTTACACAGTGTCAGAGCAGGAGATTTAAAAAGCAATAAACAAACTTGTTACCGCAATAGAATCGAAGAGGAATCATAAACTCACTAGAGTTACAGAGCTAAAATATGGTGTGGAGAATGGACAATGGCAACATTTATTCAATAAAACTCATTTATATGTAAAAGATTGAATAAAAATATATACTATTATGCAGGCACAACAAATTAGATAAGAGAAAAAAAATGGTCTGTGGCCAAGATGTTTTATATTATGCATGCAAACATCATAGCTGTGCGGGCAGAGGTGTTAACCACATCTGCAGCTGAGCTCCAAACTGCCAGAGAGGTGATGGGAATTGTGGCACTCGCCACACAAAGGACGACACCTTACTAGCTTTCTGTAATAAGCCAACCTTTAAAGCTACAGCTGTTTACTATTTATTTCTCTCTGCTGAGATATAAACCCACTCCTCTATCTGCTTATGAAATCTAAATATCCAAAGGCATTTTCTTCAAGAGCGATGGCGTATTAATCCTGATGGCTGGGTCAAATTTCAGCCTGGGTAATTGCTTTCTGCTAAGACATAGTTAAACTTATAGTTTTAATTTAAAGAGGCTCCTCTGCACTCTGTTGCCTGTGCTGTACACAGTTACTCTATACTTTCAAACAACCCCCGCTATGGGAATCAGTCGTTTAATACGATACTTGTGTCCTCCTAAGGTTTACCCGTGTGACTAAATTTATAAAGTCTTTATCTAATAGGAAAGGTCACCTTTGCTTCCCCTGCCACAAATTTGGCCTTAATATTCGTGATATCTAAAAAAATCTGTGGATATTATACTGACGCAGACCAACAGGTAGAGCAATACTACAGGTTTCTTCTACTCAAATACGTTCCCAGTGTTAATACTGGGACTTTGCTCGGGGCAATGACACCGCAAAAAATGTTTGGGGAGCACCCAGACAGATTTGCAATCCTGTTAACTAACTACCTTGTGGCAATCAATCAATTAACTGCGGGTGAAAAACTAGTGAAGGCAAGTCCACAGATAAAAGTAAACAATCTGGGCTGGACTTGTGGAGGAGAAAGCGAAATTCCATTTCCAGAGCTGTCAGAGAGGTTTAAACGATCACTCAGGAGAAAAGTTTTCTTTTTTTCCCTTTGTTTTTCTTTATTTCTCTGGGCTGAGGGTTTCCATAGATCTTCTCATTGATCTGAACTAGCCAGGGGCAGAAAAAGCCAATTTTGGCTGCATTATCCTGTCTCCCTTCCACTATAGCTTAACACAGAGAGAAATGCCACCCACACCCCAGGATGAAACCGTGCCAAAGACTTGCCTTGGAAAGCAGGATTCAAGCCAGGCTTTTCAAATCTGAAAGTCAAATGCTCCCAAAGCCAGTGGAGGGAGAGATCCTGAATTGGTACCAGCCCGTGCACTCCTACAGGCAGAGGCTCCAAACGACGCCCGTGTGCAAATTGGGGAAGAGACACACAACAGCTCATCCATGTGTAAATGGAGTTGAGGTCTGGATTTCTTTTCTCCCCCTGCCTCTATTTTTTTTTAATCCGTGAAGGCATTTATTTCCCCTTGCCATCCAGACTTCTATTCCTCTATTTGACAGAGAACTTAAAAATAAAAATCCACATTATGTAAGGCTCCCTGGAAGGCTGGGACACACGGCCCCGCAGGGCAGCCAGCAGCTATGCGCATAGAGAGGATCTTGCATTAAAGTGTTTAGTTCCCTGCTTGTAAAGTCTCCAGCAGCAGCCGCCGAGGGAGCTGCACTTGTCCAATTACATTTAGAAAATGCCTCAAAACCAGAACATATTTTTTTAAATGCAGAAACTCTCCTTTCTCCCTCCAGCCCTCCTTCCCTCGGATGAGCTAGAGAGCCCTTGTCCAGAACCGTGGCACTGAATTTGCCTCTATGAGACGAGTTCAAATGTTTTAAGGCCAAGGAGCACTCGCCTGCTGCCTTCCAGCTTCCACTGGATCCCAGCAGCAGAGACAGCATTTCTGTGGGAGAGGAGCCCAAGCCCACACTGATGATCGGTGGTACCCAGTCCCCACTGGAAAGAGGGGCTCAGGATGGTCTCCTCCTGTGCTGAAATTCAGGGGGAGCTGGAACAAGAAGTGCCATTTATAAATCTCTCCCTGCTTGTACCCTGCTCAGAGGTTATCTGGTAAGCCTTTCTCTGGCTCTGCATACAGTAACACAAAGTACATCGGGGTAGCCACACAGTGTCATTTTTGTAATTAAAGCTCCTGACACAGACTTTCCTATTTAACCCGCTGTATTGGAACCGCTCTCTGTTCTTCCTTTAATGTAGGCTGCTGATCTTTCAAAGATCTTGGTTGTGTCTCAAAAGCCAGCTGGAGGTGGACTCTTCAAATAGAGTCAAAGAAAAATCGACATGGGGAAAGTTAACTAAACTTTAACTCAAAGAAAAGTTTCCTCTTTGGTTTGGAACAAATATTGAGACCTGCTTTATTACAAAGAGATTCTGCCATATTGCCTAGGGCTTATTCCTGGCTTAACACATACACGGTTAATCTCTTGGCCAAAAAGTTGAAGCCTGGGAAAAAGAGAAAAACGATCATCAGAAATGTCATATTAAATCGGAAGATCATAAGTTGCAAAGTAGAAGATGGGATTTTTCCTGTATCGCTATTTAATCACAGCAACAGCATTCATGCTGTAGACTGCAACACAATGGGGCCACCCATGTTCAAACAGGAGCGACTATAAAAATACCGGACCAGCCAGATCAAGAGACACTTCAGTAGGAAAGTCAATTCAGATGGAATGAAATCTATAGTATGTTTTGCCCGCTGAGTATTCACACGCACAAAAACTGACTTTCAGGCTCAACCATACATAAGTGCCATTGCGTAAATGATCCCGGCAGTTTCTTACTGAATTATAATAAAACCGAATTCTTTTGCTGATATATTTGCAGACACGGGTGTAATAGCTCAACAGAGTTAATCGCCCATGGCAGGAATTTCCTGAGGAGTTTTGCAGTGTGGGAGACCACGGGGTGCTTGTCTGTGGAAGGATTTTAGGCAGCATCCGAGAGGGTCTGTCCTCAGAGGGCAGCTCTCTGCTGGGAAGGAAATCAGGTCTGGCCCAGAGTCATATTTAATGGCATAAATCTCCAGGTTCTCGCTGAGCCTCGAGAGAGAAGATATCAGAAACAGACGTACCCAAAAATCATTTCTGCAAACAGGAGGCATCTAATAGCTACATGATAAGAAAAGCCATGATCTTTGGTCTTGTTGACACAAGTTGTACATCTTTGGGCTGCATATATTCATATAGGCACTATAGGTTGGGTTTTGTAGCTCTATTTGCTTTCAAATTTAGAGTAATGGATAAACCCTTGGGCACTAATTCTGGAAACAAGAGAATGCCTTATGAGATTATCTGCAGCTCAATAGTCATGGGACAAGGGAAATAAAAGGATTCACATTACGAATTTTCTAATGACTTACTGCTCACTTATCTGAAAAATAGTTGGAGTCATAATTAGCCAGCCTTTTCAGGGTAGATTTCTATCTGCTGCACACCTTAAAATTTGCATTTTAATGGGCTAAAGATGTATATCAGTAATAGCACCAACGGATGCTCTCTTATCACTAGTAATAATACAATACGTAGCTTAGGAGACTAACCTATCTGCAATATGGCAGGTTTCATCAATAAAGAGCAAACAGTGACCAAAGCAAGTCAAATCTAAATGCCATTGTACTGACATGCCTTTAAATAAGAAAACCCAGGCTGCAAGATGAGGTCAAAACATGTTAGTACCATGAACACACGGATGGTTCGGCTGGTTGTGGTAAATAGGGGGTTCATTTTCACTTGTGCAACTGTAGGAGGAAAAGTTCAATACAAACGTAGGTATTTAAGTGCGGAGAGCCAATCATGCATTAACTAGTCCTACCAAGCTCCTAAGCATCATATTATGGATTTATTTTTTTTTTTTTTAAGAAACAAGAGACTTGACTGCAAATAAACCAGTATTATTCTACTTCCTGTTTATTTTTAATGCTAGACCAATAATAGAACTAGCAACTGCTAAGGAGGGGGTTTTTTTCCCCCCTTCAACTTTTAGGAGAAAACCTAACCTCTCATGACCAGAAAGCAGCATTGCTGCTGCCTCAGTATGATTTGTAGAACCACAACAGCAGGGAGGGGAGAACTAAAAATAAATAAAAGAAGTTGACAAAAGAAGTCAGAAGCCACTGGTGAACAACCAGCATCATTTCCATGGCTCCCTTTTTGTAGCTTACCTGGGAGCATCATGAGTACCACCCAACCACTGGCTTATCCAGCACATAACACCATCTGCACTACCATTTGCCGTGGATCGACTCTCAGTATTTCCATACGATGTACATAGCTATTTCTGCTATGAATTTGGTCTGAACAGGCCAGCTAGAAATCCTGCTAAATGCCCAAGCTGAGAACAGTTCAGCAACTGCAACGTGCTGGAGAGCTCTGAGGAAGTATTTCACCTTCTTCTCTTTCCATCCAGACACAAGAAAGGGAAGGCAAGACAGAAAAGCAAGGGGCGGGAACAAAAACCAAACCAAAAAAAATACACACAAAAAACCCCCTCTAAACAACAGAGCAAAAGGAATGGAAACAAAGGGAACAATAAACCAAAAATAATTTAATAGTCTTTCCAAAAGGAAAACATGGCAGTTGTCAGTGAAAAGTATGTACCATCATTACTTCTGGCTACAGGTAGCACCCAGATCCAAATTTCCAAAAGAGTTCAACAGACGTAGAAGTGATTCTCCAGAGGTGAACTACCTTCCTTAGACAGGGAAATTGATTGCCACTCACAACAATTAGTTTCCTTAAGATGTAGGCAAACACCAGTATTTTAGAAATATAATAATTTATAGAGTTCTATATCATAGAATCTGTTGGGTTGGAAGGGACCTTTTGTGCTATCCTGATGCCAGTTTACCAGAGACCTACTGAAGCAGCTTCTTCCAGCTGGACACTGACACAAGGAAGAGGGTGAGAAAAGGTGTCTGCAGAAGAAAGATGTGAAATACTGCAATATTAGGTGATGGAGGCTTCTGACATGCAAAGGGCTTAATCTCCAGATGATATATTCCCCTGACAAAAAGAATTAGAGAAAATGACTTATTTTTTCTTTAACCATCAAAATAAATATTTATCTTGGGAAGATTGGATTAAACTTGGATTAAGTTCACTGTTGAAACTGTCACTCCACAGCTGGAGGGAACCAGGGGGCTCAGCAGCCTCCTTCTGCCGTGTTCTCTAACACACATCTCAGAAATAACTTCCAGTTTTAACTCTGCTTAATTGTGCGTCAAAATGGTGGGACTGGGAAGAGAGACCGGAGCTGCTTTCTGTCTTCTTAAACTTGGGAAAATTGTGGTGCCAGCAGCTGACATAAACTTGAACAATGTTTATTCTGCAGATAAGAGTAAACTTAAGGGAAGACAGAAGTGAAAATAGAGAAGCTATATGCAGGAAACATCAAGTATTCCAAGTGAGTGAAGTCTCCGGAGAAAATCCAACAAGCATCTCATATTTTTAAGGAAGGTCTATAGTAAATGTTTGTAAATCAAGGGCATACAATTCAACAGCACAAGGATCGGATAAAATTCCTAAAGCCTTTCAAAGGCTCTGGTCTTCCAGCAAGCGTCAAAGGCGTTGGAAACCCCCAGCACTTTGAGGGCTCTTTGCCACAGCAGCGAGTTGCCTTTGAGACAACTAAAGTCGGCCCAAAAGAAAGCTACAGAAACACAGTCTGACTTGGGGCTTTGATGAAGACCGGCTGGAAAACAAAGATTCATTTCATAAAATTATTTCAAGGTCTTGGAAATGGTTTCTAATTTGCATTATAATGAAAACAAGACACTTCAAGAGAAGCAGGAGATGGAGGAAGAGAGGCAGAAAAGGAGGAAATGCCCACGCTGCTGGCCAGTGATTACAGCAGTCACTGCAATACAGGTGGCTTTGGTTCAAGTGCTGCGATCCACGAAGCACCAAACCCCCTACCAGTGAAATAAATCGTTGCTCTTACAGTAATCGCAGAAGTGGGACAAAGTCTGAAGGACTCATATCAAATGGGCAATTTCTCTACCAGAAGATTACTTTAATCAAAAGAGCTACCACTTCTCCTCATCAACAATTAGTAGCTTAGAATTTTGCCAAAAGAGGAGCTCAGATGCCCCTTGTTGACAGTGCCAAGACCAAATGTTACTCGATGCTAGTCATCAGGACAGATTTTCTTGCAAGTAAAACTTCCTTGACTTAAACCCATTGATCTTCTGTAGCAATCTTCCATCTTTTATAGTTAGGCCAGTCCTTCAAATCTTAAATTAACTCCTGTTGGCAGCACTCCAGTGCTGAGCTGTACCAATTGTGGAGGGAAAAGCATCATTCCTGAAAAAGAAGTGCAGGTTTGGGGCTGTGCTGGTCAGGTCTCCTCCATCACTTTGAACTCCCTTAACTGCAACATTTGCTAATTACTCTTTTGTTAGTATTGGGTTAGTACAAGGAAATCACCAAAGCAAAGCCAAAACCCCATGCTGCTAGTGAGCACTCAGAGACAAAAACCTACCTTTAAAGTGACTGTGAGTCTTATCACTCCAGTTTTTGAGGAGGACAATGGTCATCGGTGTGGGGAAAATCAGGTTTCTCTGGGGAAACAAGACACTCCAGAAGAGATTTGTTTCGGGTGTTGATTTTTGGGGGTCTTTTTGTTTGTTGTATTTTTTCTTTTTCACTCTAGAAGTCTCCAAGTTTTCATTTCTTGAGAAACTGTTCTGCCTTTTCTTCTATATTCTGGGGTTTTCACAGTTTTATTTAGAATCATGGAATCATTTAGGTTGGGAAAGACCCTTAAGATCATCAAGTCCAACCATACAATAGAAGCAATGCAATTAGTTGATACAGAAAAATTAATGTCAAATATTATCATCCATATCCACTGTCTGACAGGCAAACCTACATATTTGCTAGTTATTAGTATTTACTTCGGTTCTGTTTTATCTTCTTTTGCTTGGAACTTTGCCTGTTTGGGGGCTGAAACCTCTTTGGTTTGTTTTCATAACATAAAATTGTTGAATAAATTCATTGAAGTTTCTCTAGTGTTTCATCTTGGAAAGAAAAGGAAAAAAAACCTCCCTAAATATAGCATTTTCATTTCAATAGTTTTTAAATGCATACTTAATGATTTAGATGGAATAAACTCCTGTTTAGATGGAATAAATAATAAATGAATGCAGATTTAGATGGAATAAATTCATCAGCCTTTACTTTGCCAGTTAGGATTTGTCCTCCCCAATAAGCGTCATGAACCTTAAGTTTCCCAGAGTCATTCAGCATCCCAGGTGCAGGTGGGTCAGGGATGCTGCAGGATGGAGGGGGACCTGGGTGCCACATGTGACATCTCAGCCCGTGCACGTCCCTCCTCAGTTGACAACGATAGCCTGTTAATTAAATTATTTCAGCTCTATTGGTTATAAGCCTTGAGTATCCTGTGATCTCATTTCACAGTAAACTCCAGAAATGAAAGGTGTTTCTCCCCCATGTTTACCTGGGGGTAGGCATAAAAGGAGATGATAAAGTGTCTCATGATCTACCGGGAGGGGGGAGATTGCACTGAAATGTAGGAAGGATGTTTTCAAAGGCACAAATCTCAGCTAGGAGCGTAGCTGCCGTCTCAACCTTTGAATACGTCCCTTGGTGCTTGAAGTTGGGCTCCAAAAGGAAATTCAGCTCCCACCCAACTGATCTGGTCTCCAGAGGACCTGCCAGTTCCTGCCGCCACTCCTGCCACTGGTCTGATTTACAGTCACAGGGAAACCCCCTCCATCTGCTTCTCTTGCCTGAAGAGATTATATTTTAAAATGCTGTTTTATGAACTTGCGAAGCCTGCAGTATGTTTCAGGAGATAGAAAATCTGAGTCAAAATTGCCTGTCCTGCTCATTTCCTTTCCCCTTTTCTGAACTGCCCCTCACCTCTATCTTCATCTTTTCTCCCTTCTCTCTTCCCAGGGTTTCTCAGGAATTATACTATTAGATTATCTCATCTTTTACAGTTCTGGCTCTCCTGGGCAGAACGGGACAGCAGCCCCAGTCAGGGACCCAAACCCAGTAACCCACAGCTGGGACCCCAGCTCTGGACTATGTGGAGCATCTCAACTTCAAAAATTATTTGGCAGGTTGTAAAGTGGTACTTACTAGAGGTGGAAGCATAAAATGTAGATTGAACAGGAAAAATAATAATAATTAAAATACACAATTACGTCCTTGTACAGGAAATGCAAAATAACTAATGAAAGCAGGTATTTCAACTAGACTGATTAGTTTACATGGAAGATTTAACTGCTCACATCAGAAACACAACTGGATGCTCCATGCTGATGTTAAAACATTACCATAGAAGCAGGTAAAATTAGGGGATAGAGTGTTCAGGTCTGAAATAAAAGAAATATTTTTCTTTCATAAAAGAGACAGGAAGATGATTGCATGCACCAGATATCCCACTTGCATTAAACCTACATCTTCTCATCACCTGCCATAGCAAAAGGTTTTTTATTCAAGGCACATCATGAATTTAAAGCCAATTCCTTGGCTGTGATTAGTTTTTTGTTGCCTCAACTTTCTCTGTTGAAGATGTACATTCAAAAACTAAAACAAGGTTTTTGTTGTTTGGGAAAACTATAGACCACTTGGATTCAATTGCACCATTCTTAGGCGAAGCTTTGACTTGTATATAATCTTACTGAGAAAATTAAATGTTTTCATCATCCAGCCATACTGAATAGTTAAGACTGCCAGTACTACTCATTAAATACACAGATGTTTTCAGGTTTGATTAGGGAACTGTAACAAACAGCCCAAATTTCATTAGCATACGGAAAAGAAGGTAGCAGAGTTGAATATGCAAGAAGAGTTACTTAAGGATTAAGAGTATCACTGAAAAATAAGAGCCTCAAGGAAAAAACTCAAATACTAAACAATTTGGAGCCACTCAGGGAAGTGGGATTCCCTTTCTTGGTATTAGTTTTCTCCCCAGTGAAAGGGGAATAGAGCTGCCTCCTTCCCTCAATGCCACCATTTGAGCACGGTTCAGATAGGTCTTAGAGCATCAGCCGACCCAGGCAGAGAAAGTGGTCTTTATGCCTTCAACAAAATTACAGCTTTTACACACACCTGCCAAATAAGATGTACTTTTTCCAAAAGACTAACAGATATTGTACAGTCCAGTTTATTTCTATACTATGGGTATCCACGTGGATGTGGTTGTCCAAATCTCAGCAAGTGCCCAGTACATCAACAGCCCATAGGGTATTAAATGGAGAATTTCTTACCTCCAGCTCACAACCTATGTACGTACCAGAGCCCATTCCACACAAACCTGTCTCAGCACTGGAAAAAGGGCTTTCCGAACTGCAGCCTAGAAACGGCTCAGCACAACACAGGCAGAGAGCCTGGGTCTGAACCCCCATCTGTGACAAATATTACTACCCAGGAGAGAACATCATCTCTGTCTGCCAATACCGACAGTGACAGCATCAGAAGTGAAAATATTCTGCATCAGCTCCTCCTACTCCCTTTCCAAAATCACAAGACTGCATCAAAAGTCATAAGGCTGACTTAAAATATCCAATTCTGGGTTATTTATCTTTGTGATTCAGAGACTTCAATAAATATTTACTTGGTTTGGATCTATTCCCAACAACCAAGATGGTTAAAAACTGTACTCTGAAATAAGCATGTCAGTTCTTCAGAAGTCTTTCAAATTCAGCAGCTTGGATATACTTAAATGTATCAAAATTAAAATCGCTCAATATAAACCTAGATGCATCTGTGAAATTTTCCTTCCAACACAGATGAACATCACCATGATAGCAGCAGAAAACCTTCCTAATACATTCCTTAAAACGCTTCAGCATTCAGTAACTCCCATGTTTTTTCTCCAGCCTCTCACATTCATTGTCTTGCACAAATGCTTACTAGAATTTGAGTACGCACACACAGTAAACCACAAGCAAAGTGCAAATGAAAAAAAATATTAGATGAGAAGCAGAAAAACAAGCAATATAATTGTTTTACATCTAGGATGTTGTTCAAATACTCATTTTCTTTGCATATGGTGAAAGGAGAGGAAACCAAAGAGTAGGTGGTGACCACTTTTCTATTTAACTAACCCCAAACCTCCACACAAATAGCTGGACAGTTTGTATCACCAGCATCTGAGACACTCACAGTTACTGGATTTTGTTCCCTGAATACCACCCCGACAAGTGGAAATATCCATCCTATTTAGCAAAAAGGGAACAGACTGACCAAACACGAGGTGTGGGGCTGAGCTAAAAATTTAATCTACAACTCCTAATCCAAGACCTCTTCTATTAAATCTTCCTTTCATAGGCTCCAGCCACTACGTTTGGGTCTGTAGCATTTAATCCATGCTGGATCTATCCCATGGGTTTCAGTGTTCCCTGGGTACTCCCAAGTATCTTCAAGATTCGAAAAACAGTTTATATTGAGATTAACATGTGAAAAGCTTTAACCTAAACACACATCCAAAACCCTGTATAGAAGAGAGAGAGAAGGAATTTTAATACTCCTGAGAGCTGTGGTTCTCTGTTTGTCTTTGAGATGAAATACTACAACCTCCTTCCTCTATTACAACTGTCCTTCCTATTTTTATCAGGTTTGTCCTTGGCCACAAGAACATCCTGTAAAATTCATGAAGATCTGACTCTCAGATCCTTTGATCACCTGTTCCATCAAGCAACAATCGTGAACCCGCAGGTCAATTTACTGAGTTACTGCCAAAGTGACACAAAACTGATAGACAGGGTCCCAACATGCAGATTTAATAATTCCATTACTTAACATTCCAGTGTTAGGAGTTTAAGTAGGAAAGTAAAAAAATTAGGGAAATAAGCACAGCCTTCATAAGCTTTCCTTGCTGGGGAAGTGCCTTAAGTCCCGACTTCAGACTTTTCCAAAACGATACAACAGAATTGAATTTAAAGGTTTTCTCCTTTAACATTTAACCCAACCTGCTTTTCTTTCAAAAACCTGCAGTTAGTTTTCATTATTTGTTAGGCAAATAAAGATAACTTAGCTTAAGTTAGAGCTCTGTAAGTTTTCTATTGACAGGAAAAGTAGCAGTGATATCCCACATGCTGGGCTCCAGACCCTTGCTAGGGCTGGCCAAAATGCATGGCTGCCCACTGGAAATAGCCATAGTCTATGCAAGCTTTCGGTTCCTCACGTGCTTGTATTTCCTACAGATATGTGGGCAAGTTACAAGGGGTAAGGATGAGTGGGTGCATTTTCTTTCTCTAATACTTCTGTTACTCTATAAGGGGAAGAAAGAAAAAGGAAAGAACTATCAAGTGCAAGGAGAAGATGAAAATCCCATCTGTCTTTCCAATGTCCATCTATACATATCTCTAAAGCAGACATCCCTCACTATCCTTGGTCCACTCAGATGATGACTTGGAAATAGAGAGCCAGATGGAAGGAAAGAGGAGATAAATAAACGTGTGCCTGCATGCGTGATGGTGCTTTATAGATGAGCACGTCTTTGAATGTCCTGTGCCTGAAGCAACTGTTTAAAGAGTATTGAGCAGCTGAAGGGCAAGTTCTGCACCCTCCAGCCAACACCAGGAGCACACGAGGGGGTAACTTAAAAGCCTCTTCAAGCACTGAAGCCCCCTCCGCCAGGCCAGCGGTCCTGGCTGAAGATGGTGGAAAATTAGCGACTTTTTATGAAATAGAAAATACCTACTCGCCCACTTAATACAATAGCTCTAGGGAATGCAGAGCAAACTCTGCAATTTGGGGTAATGGTCCTCCAGTGAAATAAGCACATCGTGTTACATCTGTACTCCAGCTGGGCTTTCAAGCCAAAGTATTTTTGCCTTATTAGGTCCTACTGGCATAAAATAACTGCCTCGTCCGCCGATTTTATGAGGGACTTTAAGTACACATAATATACAATGTAATTGCATAGGAAGATGTGCATGTTAAATATTACATTTACTGATGTGTCTTAAGATATGTGATTAACAGCTTCATTTTACCTTCCCTAAAAAGAGCAGAAATTCAATATAAGGAACTGCACAATCCAAGTTCACATTCTACGGGGATTTTTGTGGGCTGAAATCCAAAATAAACTAATGAACAAATGAACTGGATACAATTCTAAAAACACACTCTGTGCTACTTTGGTTGAACCAGGAGAAATCCAGTGACCTGGGAATTAAATTGACGCAATTCGGTACTTCTTCACGACATACATTTTGTTCAAAGTTAACTGCTTAAGTGCTCAAGGGACTTTTCAACCCCACACTTCAGCAGAAATAACATTTCAGCTTTTAAATCATATTAAAAAACATGAATTATACATTATAAATATAAAATTTCTCGCACTTAATTTAGAACAAGTCCCAAACTGGGTGGAGATGACATTGTTCGGGCCAAATGGAGAAGACTCCTGGGATCTACTCTGAATTACCTCACTGACTTACAGACTGACTTTGGAGCAAGTTGCACAGGCCACCCTCCTTAAACACCAGCTTCAAAAGTTAACCTAAGCAAGGTACACAAGCGTCACTTATTCAAGTGTCTACATACCGACTGTTTTACTTTATGCTCCAAAACTTAAAATAATCCTGTGAGGGTGGAGCACCTCTCCTGTGAAGACAGACTGAGAGAGCTGGGGTTGTTCAGTCTGGAGAAAAGAAGGCTCCGAGGAGACCTTATTGTGGCTCACCAGGATCTGAAGGGAGCCTACAGGAAAGCTGGGGAGGGACTTTTTAGGATGTCGGGGAATGATAGGACTAGAGGGAATGGATTAAAACTAGAGATGGGTCGATTCAGAATGGATGTTGGGAAGAAGTTCTTCCCCATGAGGGTGGTGAGACACTGAACAGGTTGCCCAGAGAGGGGGTGGAAGCCCCATCCCTGGAAGTTCTTAAGGCCAGGCTGGATGGGGCTCTGAGCAGCCTGATCTAGTGGGAGGTGTTCCACCCACCCAGGGCAGGGGGGTGGAATGAGATGATCCTTAAGGTCCCTTCAACCCTGACAATTCTGTGATCCTATGATTTACTAATCATAGTATTATGTCACTTCAAACACCTATAATTCGTCTGTAGTAGTTCCTCCCTAAGTGTAGCAAGCATCTTATTAATGGCAATAAAGCATTTTTATAGTAGACAGGCCTGCGATATTTAGTCCCTACCCAAAATATTTAAAACGGAGAGTCTCCATCCTTCTTCCACTACCTCTTCTGCCAAATCACTTATTGCCTCGGTTCTCATCCAGCTCCAAGACCCTTTTGTCAGAAGGTCAGGGTCAGAAGTGCTACGGTTCTGCAGAGTCAGAGGGTTGCAGTAAGAGGTCTCAAACATGCAAGAGGGAGCCATTCTGCATCCAGTCATCTGTCCACGAGCCATCTCCAAAGCCTCTAGCTCACCCCAGCCAAACAGCACCTTACAGAACAAGACTAGAAAACTCAGCTCACACACGCAGCAGGAGCAGGATGAAGCCAACTCCCTGCTCAGCGCTATCAGGGCTTTGCCAGGAGCTGCATGGTTCTGGTAAAATCCTTCATTGGACAAGGACATGCAAAATACAGCCATGAAGGAGCCCTCAGCACGCTGCTCTGCCACCACCATGGCAGGGCAGAGAGAATTAGCGCAGCATCATCTGCTCCACCCGTCATCCTCAAACCAAGCTGCCACCCCACCCCTCGGCTTTCTGCATCTGTGACTGCACACCTATATGCTGTTGTTCACAGTTACCTAGTGTTCGGTATCTCTCAGGGCTTATTTGACTCATCCAGCCTCTTACTATATGCAAATCCCCAGGACTCACCTTAACTCCTGTGCCTCCAGAAACAGTTCCTCTTCCTCTGCTTCCCAAGCTTCCCAGCATGGCATACTGTAGCTCTCTAACAGACTGCTCCAGCCTAAGACAAAGTCACTACTAGCTTACTTCTTTTTTTTTTTCCCAACTTCACAACTTCTACAGAGTTCAACCCAAATACGAGCCCCTGAGATCACTTATGCCCTCCTACTATTGAACCCGCCCTTTTGTCAAGGAGGCTTTTCTCTTCCCACTGCTCGTATCCCTGATGACCTTCCCAGCAGCAGCTGCCCCAAGCCCCTCCACCCATGAGCTGCCAATTCAGCTGAGAGCCCATCAAACCAGAGCAACAGCAGTCAAGAGGACCCAGTTATTAGGAAGAAATCTGAAAATTATAAATCTGATTAAGCACGTAAAGAAAAGGAAACCTTATTAGAACTTTTCTAGATGTTTTGAGTAACCCTTGTGATGGGAAGGGCTTCAGGGGTTTTAATGTATTTTCCGGTTCCAATAAGACCCCTCAGATATCACACAGTAAATATGTACACAGAAAATTAAAATTTCAGAAGAGCTGGTTGATGTCGAGCTTCTTCTCTATTTATTTATTTAGAAAAAAAAAATCAAAATACCTACCAGAAACATTAACTCTAGCTCAAAATATGTGTTTTGCAGCTTTCGGAAGTTATATGGCACCAGTCATCAGTCCTCCTGTTTAAGAAACCCTTCAAGCAAGCTTATCTTTTTAAAGAAACCCCCAAAGCATGTGTTTGCATTGCAGTTATTTGCAGACAGTACTGTGAAAACGTGGTAGAGTACTCAGCATTTAACTGAAGGAGACAGGAAGAGTCTTTCGGAATCATTGTTTTATTAACACATGGGAATAAATCATTTAAAACTAACAGCGTAACGTCTGTGTTACTATATCAGGGAAATATGGTGTACGTCAGTACTTGAATTATTCAAGTATCTGAAATGCATCTCATGACTTTGAAACATTCCACAAAAAATACAGTAGGTTTTTACCTGAAGAGGAGACTTAGAGATGAAAACAAATTGCTTGTAGATTCTGTTGGTGAACGTCCTGGATAAAAATCTTAGGTGAGCTCTTCCCATTTAACCTTGCCTATGTCCTCACCTAGCAGTTAAAATTATTTAGTAACAGAGAGAATCTCAGAGGTTTCTTTGAGGCAAACTATAAGAAGTAGATTTGAAAAATAAAATTAAGCATTCCTGAAATTTTTCAGACCTCTGGCCTCTGATAAGTACCAATACAGAGGCTCTGACCCAGCTGGAAACCCTTCAACCTCACTTAGCCCAGTGAACTTCACCACTGCAACAAGGGAAAAGAAAACAAAAGGCTGTGTGCCTTACCAGCCTTAAATCCTCATCAGTTCGTTTCCTTTAATTACTTTCTCTTAGCACTCCAATGGGTCAAGGACACCAACATGCTGCAGCATCTGGGATTCATGCTGTGTTTTCTGAAGAGAAAGAGTAAATGGAAGTAGGTGTTGACGTCGCATAAAAACCACGGTATTTCTCAGCAGAACTAACGGGTTATTACACAGGAACAAACAAAAGGTAGACTTTGCTGTGTGAGACCCTTCTGTCAGAGATAAGGCAGAGAAAAGGGAAATGACCTGGTTTAATTAAAAAAAAAAATACTGTCTTGATACAACTTATAAAATCAAATAATAGCTCAAATGGACTGAGGATGTAACTTGACATCACTTCAGCAGAGTCATGCGGATTTGTAGCAGAGGTGGATTTTCTCAAACACATTTGCTGTTAATGAAAAACTGCCCGTTGAATTCTTCCGGGAGCCTTGCGAGCTGGCGGAGCTCTGTGTGTTGGGTGGCCTCGGTGAGGACCCCGGCGTCTCTGCCGTAATGCCGCCCCGGTTGCTTTGGAGGTGGCACAACACACTGACATCTGGTTCCACAAGGCAGTGACCCAGCTGGGACAGAGCAGAGGTGGCAGCGGTCGCAGCAGTGACAACCTCTACTTTTCCACCCTTTGGAAAATGTTATATATTCGAATATTGCCATCTTTTGGCAAATAGAGACACAAAAAAATGTGTGTCGAAAACACCTGTCATTAAGGCTGGTTTTGGAAGGAGGTGGTTTTATTTTAATGCTAAGGGCCCTGATGACTCCATCAATCCCATCCATGGGCTGCGAGTATTACAATTTGTTACCCACAGAAATGAGGCCATTAAACGAGCGCATGGGCAGCCGATTAAAACCCAAAAGACAAAGGCACATTTTAGCCTTTCCCTTCTCCTCCTCACAACCCCCACTCTTTTTTTTTTTTTTTTTTTCAGGTGAGATCCCATTTATTCTTTTCCCAAAGGACTTTCCCCTCACCAAGAACCAGAGAGCAACCCAGGGAAGAAAAACTACTCCTGTCACTGTCCCCTTCACAGGGCCCTTCTCTAATACAGCTCAGAGGACTTTCTGTCACTGACATATGGGAGGGCATTTTGCCTTCTGCTCAAGAAATATAGCAGTAGGACGACACCCAGGAGGGGGGATTTGTTTTTCACTTTCTTTGCAGTTGCCTTTGAGGAGCAGGGGCTCTGTCCCACACCTCCCCACTGCGAAGGGGCACAGGGTAGAACAAGCATCTGAGAAAGGGAAGAGAAGAAATGCCAGTAAATCCAGCCCAGGCTTATTTTGGTACCCAAGAAATTTTATGTGGTTTTTCTTTTTTTTTTTTTGGATGTGCAAATCCTTCTTCCTTTCTTCCGTCCTACTTCCATTTGGAACAGAGAAGAAATGATAAATTTTTTTGCCGCATTTTTCCTGCCCTGTTTCACGTCTGGGAGCACACATAACCCTGGAGGGGGAAGTGCTTAACCTTGTCACATCTCCAGTCTAATCACCTGAAAAAACACGTTGTGATGAGCCTGGGAGCCCTTCCGGTGATGCCCCGGCCCCTGACCAAATCTGGCCCCAAAACAGGACCCCTTCCCCTTTCGGTCAGAGGAGGGGACCCCCCCATCCTCTTCAACCTTATTTCCAGACCCCACCTACAGCCATTAGCAAACTTAAAGAAAATTGCCACTGATTTTGCAATTGCAAGCGTACTTAACATTTTATCCTTGCTCTTTTTTATCCTGTCCCTTCCAATAGTCATTAAATTTATTAAGTGGCTTCTACAAGTGACTCCTCTCACTTCTAAAAACGACCGGATCATCAGCGCAGAATATATATCTAGGTTCAGTCCCTCTTTTCTTATCTTTCCTGACAAACCACTCTCCTTCACAGTTTTATCTATATAATTGATGAACCTCACCTGACATAATTTACAGCCCTCTCTAGCAACCTTCTAAACTGCACACCAGTCATTCCAGGATCGCACTCTCTCAGCTCCTCTGCTCTGGCCAGCCCCTAGAAACGAAGTTATTTCCCCTTTGGTCTATACAAAACTGTAGTGGAAGAACCAAGAAAAGAGGTTTAACTAAGATTTCAGGCAAAATATGACAAATGGCTAAAAAAAAAAAAGAAGGAGATGATGGGGAAAAAAAAAGCTAGTTACCGGGAAATATCTGCGTGCATTGTTTGTGCACGCAAAGGCACAGCTCAGCCCTTTGCCTTTGTGCGTGTGAAGGGAATTCAGGACTAGTAGATACACTAACAGCTAGGGCATGGAGGAAAATGATGCTGCTCCTGCTTTCTCTTCCCCTGCTCTAAATGCGTGGCAGACCTCGCATCTATTGCCCTCTTATTAAGAAAGCAGGAGCCGTGTCTCGGAAAGGAAGCCCTTCCATCACATTTCCTAATAGCGGTGTGCAACAGACAAATGAACATTATCAATTCTTCCACAAAGGGCAGAATAAGGCAGCGGATAGAAAGTAGCTCCTGCATAACAGAAGCCATCATTATGGGGATGGCAAGCATGAAAGAGTGCCTTTATCTGCTCTGAGATAGATTACAAGATCTCTACGAATTGAGGGAAAATAGTGGGAGAGAAAGCCTCTCCCAACAATTACAAGAAAAATACAAGGGTGCACATACGTGCAGAGAGAGAAAAAAAACCACACGGAGTGTACTACACAGTGGTAATGCTGGATCCGGCCCCTAATTCAGGTTGCTTTATAAATTCATTTTAATCTGGAGTTTCAGCCTGAGCTTCTGATATTCGAACGACCAAAGCCCACTTTCACCCAGAAAAATGGCAATCTCTGCTTCTGTGGAGTAAAGCTGAGCACATAAAGCTTTCCCTTTTCTTCCCATTTCATTTAGATCATTTTATTAGGAATGTTTTTCTGCCGCGGTAGGCAGGATCCTGGGAAGAGGAGATAAATTCTTTTAATTATTGCGTATCCTGTAGCTCAGCAGCGAGCTGTGGTGGGGCAGCACCACAACCTGCCGACATGAAGGCGCCTGCCTGGAGCTGCCTGGGAACGCGGCAGAGATGCCCCCTGCCATTTCCGTCAGCTCTGAGAGACAAAGGCTCTGAGCAGCCTTTGGGGAACAAAACCTGATCTCGAAGGGGAGGCCACTGCTCCGTTCCCGAAAAATTAGAAAGCAAGTCCTTTTATATCTATTTTCTAAAGCTCTGCTGTGTTCTTCAAGTTCATCTTATAGGACTCGCAACACCCATCGTTCCCATGAGGCTACCCCCCAACATCCTAAGGTATCACTGGAAAAAAACCCACAAAACCACAATAAGCCGAGAATCAACTTTTGCCCTCCTTTTCCATCGGTATTGCTTAGGAAACATACCCTGCAGTCAAAGGTGCGGGAAGACAGCTCAGAATAGCAGTGTCATCTGATTTATTTCTGACTTAAACTGGAAAATGCGTTGTTCTTAGATAAAAAAGTCCTTTTATTTTTAGAAGTGATGCATCAAATATGCATGAATGGGCACATGTCTTTTCCATTGAGTGATTCCAAGCGCAGGGTTTGGCTCAGACACTGCCACCCTCCTCGTTAGACCTTGAAAACAGGCTTTGAAACAAGGGGAGAAGTTCCACAGGAAAAAACTAGAGAAAAATCTGCCATCAGTAGGAGAGTGTCATGCACTATAAATGGTCAGAAGGGGTAACGATCAGAGAGACAAATTAATTTTCATGAACTTCCCTCCCCTCCTGCAGAAAAGTCCTAATTGCAGACCGTTTTGCCTGACCACAACATGAAACCTCTGGTGAATGAGCTCATTATCCGAGTGCCACACTGGGACGAGATTTCCCGCATATTATTTTTTAATAGGCAAGTGCTGACTATTTGCAAATAAGTAGTTATCTGAAAGTGTGAGAATAAAGCTGGCTGGCCAACAGTTTCCTGCTTCTAACTGAGTAGGAAAAACTGTGTCTCTTTCTTGTTGCTCTATAGCATCCAGAATCACGACCTGCGGGTCTCTTCCCTGCTCACCTCTTGGTCTATGCCACAGCTTCATTCTTCTTAATGCCCCTGCCCTGCTACAATTCACCACCACAAGCTTTGGCATTGCCTTCCAGCAGGGAGGGCAAGAGGGAATAGCTGTAACTCCTGCTCGAGCCTCCGGCAATTTCCAACCCACCGTATTCCATCACGTCTGGTCCAGCATAGACTGGAGAAAAATCCCTTATGGTCATATCTGGATATTAGGAGATGGATGTCTTAGGAGATGTTTAATTTGATGACATAGATAGAGCAAGTGCATAAGCACTTGCCGGACAGTTTAAAAGCAGGAATTTTTTTTCATTGTCATTTTTTAATATATCTGCTTAACTACTTTATCATCTGATTTCCAAATTGCCCTTTCAAGCCTTGCAACAAAATGTGCATAATTGTGATGGATTTTTTTTCTTTCCCTTCACTTTGTCAACAAAAGCATAATCAAGTCTAGTAAACTAAAAAAAAACCCAAAACACAAGAAAGAGGCTAACAAGTTCTTCCAGCTATGTATCTAATTTGTATTGACATGAAAACTCATGAATTCAATTTAAAAGAATAAGTAAGAGTCAGGAGCAAGGCATTTACGTTTATGTGTCCTTCTTGTTGAACATCAAAACAAGACCCCTGCGGTGCTGGTCACATGAAAAAGCCATTAAAGGGTTTGGTACTGAAGTGGCAAATTTCAGCTCAGTCGTGATAAATGCATTCAAGTTACTTTGAACAAGATAAAGCAGAAGAAACCAAAATGATAGGATGAGAGTGGCTTTCCTAATGTTTAAATGTTTATGTCACTGGGTGCCTGGGACACTGATATTTATCTCGGGAGCTTAAATATTTTCCTGCACTCTCTAGCTCACCTTTGAAGCACTCGTTTTAATAGTATGCTAAATTCAGCTCTGCGTTTTGTGAAGGCACAGACCAAGGGAGATGCTTCATTCACACCAACACACAGGAAATGGATGAGTACATGGATATTAAATCTATCCCAGTTTGATTTTTACCACTTAGAGCTACAAATGAAGCCTAGAAGAGCTGGAGATTCTTGGCAGCACTGAAGATCACACCCTTTTTTAAACTGTGCTACTTCTGTCTGCGATGCTGAGCACTGTCTGACTTTTCCATGCCCCAGTTTACCCGTGTGTAAAATCTGCATGACAAAAACAGAGGTGTTTGGAAATTAATTGATACTAATAGAGCCCTGAGAATCTTGAGTGAAAAGGGCTTCAGGAATGTGTAATAGGATCATTAATTGAAATGCCAGCAGAGATATTAAAAGCAGGGTCAATCTTTTCAGGCTATGAGGAAAAGTGGAGGAGGTAGGGCAGAGACATGAAGACCCCAGAAGAGGATGAAAGTGGAGAGGAGGCAATGAAACAGTCTGTCAGACATCAGGAACGGAGACAGAAAAAAGGTCTGAATTATTAAAGCCAATTAGCAACTTAATAAAGAGACAAGTCTTTAAAAATGAAAGGATTAGACTACATTACGCAGGAACGTGAGAGACTTCGGTCACCTAAGGAGAAAACAAATTGTAAGGGAGCAACGGGGAGGCAGAGTGCCAGAGAGTCGGAGACGGGATTAGAGAGCGCAGGGGCAGCCATGGCGTGGGGCTGGTGGATCCCTGCCAGGAGAATGAGGTTCATGTTTCATTTGCTTTCTCTTGAGACCTTTTGCCTCCTGAACAAATCAAGATCACATCCAAGACTTTCCATTGGCTTTAGGCTGATGTACATCCCAGCAGCCTGGTAGCCAGCCAGTAGTTCAAGATCCTTTCCATCTCCATTGCTCTGAAAGAATGCAGAACGAGAGAAGCAGGAAGGAGATAAATTCTGTGTACAAATTCACTGTCACCATTTTATTGGATCCTGTAGTCTCTGGAAACAGATCTGGAGAGCTTTCCGTAGGGCTGTGCTTAGAGCAGCCTCTGGCAGTTTCCCTTACATATTTCATTGCATTGTGACGTTAGAGATGCTGTTTTGATTACATCTGCTTGCTCAACACCAACAAAAAAGAGAAACAAGAAGTCATATTGAATCTTTATCATGCTTATTTCAGTGCTGAAAAGACAAAATCAGTGGTACAGGATATCATCACTTCTTCAAAATGAGAGAAAGAACACAAAACATAATGCAAAGAAAATTCTAAATTAAGCTTCAGTGTTAGGCTACAGGAGAAAGAGGATGGAAGAGAAAAACAAGAAGAGACCCCACCATGGCATTGTCAAATGAAAAGCAGAAAAAAGAAAAACAATATCTTGTCCTGGTCAGCAGGGTATTTCTTGAAAGTCTTGTTCTTTCTTTTTGTAAACAGTGAGGGTACAAGTGTGTGTATACACATACCCGCTTGCAAGTGCATGGGTAAATGAGGATGCTCTGTGGCGTGCCTACAAGTAGGGGTTTTCACAGTAGTAGTCTGAATCAGGCACTCGGATATCAAAGGGAGAGAATGGAGCCCAGCACCAGCCCATCGCTGATGAATCACTTCCACACAGCCAAAAGGAAGAGACGATCCTCATCAGCCATAGAAATACTCCCTCTCCACTTTCCCTCTCATACAAATCTCCATAGGATTTTCCTGGCTGTGTAAATTAATTCCACTGGTTTGATAATTGCCCTTACAAAAGATACTGCAGCAAAACTGCAACTGCTAAACAGGACAAATAACATATTTGTAAAGGAAAAAAATCAATAGATCTTTGCTTTCCTTCAGTAACCTTCTTGATGCCTAGTAATTTTTAATGGCCTTTTTGTCAATATCTGTACAGAGAGAACCTATTACCTAAAAAAACATTAAGGACATTTGTCACTAAGTTTTCTCCACTGCGGGCTTGACTGTCCTTTCCCAGTTCCCCAAAAACCTCAACAGATGAGAAGCATCACATACAGGTAATATTGCCTCCTAAAGCAACAATAGCAAAACTGCTGTTAAATATTGTGTCCAGTCTCTGGGTTCGAGAAGGACATGGAAGGACTGATAAAAGACTACAAGAAAAACCCAGAGACTACAAGAAGGACCCAGAATGTCCATAGAGACTGAAAAATAAAACATACCTTATTTACGTGGAACGCTCATTGAGCTGAGGTCATTGAGTTGGCCTAAGGGCAGCACGCAGTAGTAGCAAATGCACTCAGACATGGAGATGCTTGGTATTAGGGAACATTTGACATTAAGGAAAAGGTATAATGACAATTTAGTGTGGGAAGTTGGACAAACTCAACCTCAAAAGAAAATACACAGCTTCCTAGCACTGATTAAAGTTTGTAACCCAAGACAGACGTTTAACTTTTTGCCACTTAGAGTTTTTAAGCAGTACTTCAGAGCTAGAGAGGAGTTTTCCCCTCCTCTCGCTCCACAACTTGACTTTGTGCTGTTTCTCTTCTGCTCAGCACTAGCAAGCCAAGCTGAGGAGGGAGTTCTACACCCAGCAGACCGGTATTTTGACATCATTCTGACAGTAGAGAGAATACATGTAGGTACTTGGCTTTTTGTCCTTGGGAAGTTGGCGAGAGTTGAAGTAACTTGTTCATTTTTTCAAGAACTAAAATAATTGGGTCACTGAAGTATTGAAACGGGTTATTCATGGAAATACACCAAGGTTGTACAGGCTTAGGTTTCACGTGGATGATCTAATGGCTCCCCCAGCAAACAATTAGAAACAATTTCTGTCTTACTTCCATGCAGAAATTGATTTGCTCCCATGCAGCATCCAACCGAGCCAAGCTTGACTGGCAGGTAAGTAGAAAATGATTTATGATGGGAAAATATGACACTAATTCTAAGCAAAACCTTGTCTGTCATGATTCAAAGATGATATAGCTACATCCAAACATGGTACTGATAGCTTTCTTGAGGAGTTCAAGCTAGTTGTATTCATGCCTCTGCTGAGCTGATACTGGTGCTGCATTAAGATGTTGACATCATCGTATTTCTAATGATGATACAAAACTCCCCCTTCTGTGAATATCAAAGAGCCATATGGTCAATTAGCTATGTCCAACACTAGGCCAGCACGATTAGAACTTGCAACGCAGAAATCTATATTTTAAATTCTTCCTTGCATTCAAATTAAAAATTGTTAACCTTTTTTAAAAAATGAAATTTATGATGATCTTATAGCTTTTCTTAACAAATCCTGCAGAAACAGCACCTAGAGACACACACGAAAAAAGAAAACTCTCTACAAATTTGAGATAGAGAAAATGAAACCCATGAAGCAGGACGTTCATGTTCATAACGATGTATAATAATACAAATAATTTATTCCAAAAAGTACATGTTGCAGATTTCTTGGCATACAAATGTCTTTGCTTAGTACTCATGACTTCTATTAGTATTAATTACTTACACTGGCAACTTTAAATGTATAGTGGCCTTAAAGCAAGGGCAATACCTATTAAGTTTAATTACTTTCTCCTTCAGCCTAAGCAATAAAGAAGTATGGCGGAGATCTGGTTATTAACTGAGCGTGGCATCCAAATGAAGACACAGTACACAATAATTGTGCTTGTTGGGCCACAAGCTGGTGTTTCTCATTGGTCTCTCCTATTCCAGAGATGAGGCGGGCTGTAGGCAGGCGGAAAAGATTTTCATCCCTTGACCTACTTTGGACAAAATCTCGTCCTCAGTCACATTTAAGCCCTCATCACTTTCAGCAGAAAGCCCTTGCGTCAAAGGACAAACAAACAGCTCCTCTCCCTGCTCACAGATCAACCATCTCAAGCCAGGGCTTCAAATATTCCAAGGATTTACCTTCTGTGTTTTTCGGTTGGTTGTCTGATTTTAAACAAAAGAGGTTTCTGCCTAGATACCAGCGTGTTTCATGGTTTTTCAGAAGAAAAATGATGTTTTTGCTCACTTTGAACAATTTCTACTAGCATTTTTATGAAGCTACTGAAATTCACTCAGAGGATGTGCTTTAGCAGTAGGAAAGTGATGTTTATGTGGTTTTGTGCCTTTGCATCTATAGCTTTGAAACTTGTTTAAGTTTACCATTAACTTTGGAATTCCTCGGGAGCTAAGTCCCCTTACTACCACAAGATCAAAATATGACAAGAAAAAAAGCTGGTTTTAAAAGTGAACAAAATAATAAGCGACAAGGGCAAAAGATTGCTCAAAATCTCAATGGCTTCCACAGGACCAGGATACCCTGCACAGTCCCGTCACCACCCCTTTCTCTGATTTAAACTCTTCTGCACAGATTCCTATGCCATTCCCATCATTACTGTTTCCAGAATAGCTCTCGCTACCACGCCAAGGAGTTTTCAGACACATTTCTTCTTTTTTCACTTTTCATCACAGAATAAATATATTATCTGTGGATATTTTAGAATAAGATCCCATAGAGTTTCTGTGTTCAAACCAGTTGATATTTCTGCCTAACAATGACCCTAGGTCACCCCTGACATAGTTACTCTGAGTGATGTACCAAAACTTTACTTTCCAAGTATTAAAAAAAAGAATGAAAAAGGAATTTCAAATATTGCAGTTCTCACACTAGGGGTATTTGTTTTTTAAAAAATCAAGCACATAACAACAGCATATAAAAATGCATCTGGTGCTATTTATCTAATCTTCCCATGCAGGTTTAACAATTTGCATGAAATTAGTAGACCAGCATATGCTAATAAGCGTCAAAATGTCTAACTGCCCATTTGCATTCACAGGTACCCAGAACAGCAATCAAGGAACAATTAGTACAAGCTTAAAATAGGAAGGAAATTCCAACTAAGTTTTTATGGGTGGCTTTTAACCGTTCGAAGCACCAGGTACGTGCTGAGCTCATAAAATGAGGTAAGATCCTGCCGTCCGTTTTCTAGGCAGTGAATAGAAAAAGTGGGTCCTCCTTACAAGTGTTTATTTACATCAATAACAAAAAAAAAAAATCCCACAGAGAGAATCTATACCATTGACCCTGGAGAGAAAAACTGTAACGACTAGCCTAAATCTCCGATTAATGGGAAAAGAAGTGGTGCTGCTCTCCACCCAGAGGAGAGACTCCACAACTGCCGCTCGCTGCGAGGAGGAGGAGAAGCCAAAGCTCTCGGCAGCCTCCTGAGCAGCACGGACGTTATTTGGGATGGAAAAGGTTTACCCACAGAATAGGAGGAAAACTCAACCTTTTGTGGATTCTAGGGGTGAAGCAAAAGTTAATAAAGCAAAACACCCAGCGACAAAAAGGCAGGAACTCTTCTTTGCGCTTTTTGATGTTGGGCAGAAACACTGCACTGAGAACATTGCCCCTTTAGCCAGGAACCCTTTCCCCTGTTTGTGTATCTACTGCCTTTTATAGTTTAAACAAATAAGAATCAATGAAAAAAGCAATAAATTTCCTTTTTCCTGCCCCGCCTCCCAGATTATTGCCTGTTCTGGTTTAGTTCATCAGAATAAAGTCCATTTTGTCGGGAAGATGCTGTGGCAGCGGCCATCCCGTTGGAACTGGTCCTCCCACGCCAGGCTGAGAGGACAGCCCACTGCCTCTCCTCCACAGCACCACGGAGATCAGGGATCTCTGCGAGCAGCAAATAAAGAGACAGAGAAAATAAATCAAGTACAGAAAAAAA
>VXBO01008757.1:242810-254957 GCA_013400135.1 Rhinoptilus africanus | reverse complement strand
AAAAAAAAAGAAAGAAAATTAAGAGCCTAAGGGTAGTACATTAAGAAAAAAAAAAAGACTAAAAATACTTTATGAATGGAGGAAAAACTACCATCGGAGAATTCGCTGCAGTTTGTGCCAACGTTGTGGAGGAAAAACTAGCAAAATAGGGAGAGTATTTTCAAGAGTGTCTTCACAGACCAACACTAAGGCCTAGGTGTGTGGGTAACTGTGCATGCAGAAATACCTGCAGCCGTAACGTCAGCACCGGCGGCTGCAGAGGAGGCTTCTCCGGGAAGGCAGAGGCTGCAGCAGGAATCATTTGGGGCTGGCAAAACAGTGCGTAAAGGGAGGGTGTAAGAAAATAACTGCGCAGTTGTTAAAAAAGCGCAAGAGAACCTGGAGAGGCAAGAAAGTGACAAGCTACTGGAAAAGGGGTTTAATTGCTGAACTGCCAATTACTGTGACCTGACAGATTGTACCAATCAGTGCCGTGCAATCTTACTGGCAGCAGCAGACAAAACTTCCTGAGAGGATAATTTCATCATGGATGAAACCAGAGACACGCGAGCAGCTAAAAGGAAAACCAGAAGGTTTCAGAGGAGAATCGTGCACCCATCATCATTAACTTTATTGATTTTGAAAAAGCCTTTGGTAGTCTCGACAAAATCGCTTCCAGAAGATAAAGGCTAAATGTGGATTATCTGAGGAGATAGCGAGAATAGCAAACCTTTATGGAGATCCTGGCTGGTGTAAGAGACTCACAATAGCTATTAGAGTCAAGCAAAGCTTTTCCAGTGCCCATACATTTGTTTGTTATGAAATTAGTGCAAGGAGGAAGCCCACAGCCCACACTTTTGATGACAGCAAAGCAGACTTCTCGTTTTCTGCATAACAAGAAGTAGGTGGAGACCAAGCATTGGGTGATACGGGGGAGGACTGAAAAGAGGGGGGAAAAAACGTCCATGAAAACAGGACAGGACCTGTACAACTGTCAGAATGACAAACAAACCCAACGTAACTGTTATTCAAAGGTCAAGGGAGAATGCTGAAAGGTTGAAATCCCCTTCTCTAGCCTAGTAAGAGAAGAAATAAAAAACAAGAGTAGCAGGAGCAGGTGGAGCCATGCACCAGTTAGGTAGGCAGTGGAATAACAGGTTACGTGTCACTAACAACAGGCTGTTGGGCCCTTCTTTTTCATACCATACCCATCAACTGTGGATATTTTTGCAGGGTGAAAAAAGATTAATACGGATAGAAATGCAGAGCGAAGCGCACATCAGAAACAACTGGGACCAAGACTCACAGCTTTTTCTCACTTAAGTTACGAGAATGCCTTTAGATTCAGGCATGATAGTTGCTGAAATAATGACTAGTGGGAGAAATTAAATCATGCAGGAAGCCAATGTACTGGAGAAAGCACTGGTAATCAGTGAAGGGGGAGGAAAAGCTTGTGCTTGTTATTTTCCTCCCTACTTTGTGTATCTGTGTTCCCTTCCTTGGAAAAGCAGATGCCTTTATGAGTTGTTTTCCTAGTCTTCATATTTCTAATGCACACGCAACATATAATTTGCTTTTCTTCGGTTTTCCTCATACCATCGTCTTCCCAGGCCTCTTTCCCAGCAGTGAGTAACAAACAATGTTGATCGCCTCCTGCTATTTGTAAATCTCTACCTGAGAATATCTCAAATTACCATGATAATTTACTATTCTCAATTAAAATTAAGGTACATTGAGACTGAGAAAGAAATTAAATGCTGCAGTAGCCCATCAGGGTAGCAAAAAATAATGCGGAAGGTAGATTTATATGTGCAAGTGAATAGCTCATACGGTTATAACAGTTTTCACACTGCTCCGAAGATGCTTTTGGGGAGTACTGGCCTAAATGTGACATTATAAAACATCATATCATTCCGCAAATAATATTTATGCACTTTATTAAAGTGCATGGCAAAAATCATTAATATGACAATATAAAAAGTTCCTTTGAAGAAATCAATATTTTTGCAGTATAATTTTAAAAATACGTATTCCTGAGAAGCATATCCCTGCCCTCCATTTCCAAGCACAACAGGAGGTTGTAAAACCTCATATTAATTTTCCAGCTCATAGACCTAAAAAGCACGATGTGAGCTCCTGTTCAGGATAGGTGAGCCTTCCCAGTTTACCTTGGCTTGTCATCATCAACAGCATCATTAATTTAAGCAACACGGGGGCTAATTTATTTCTATCAAGCTTTGTTCACCCAGTGCCTCACTTAGAGCTTCGCAGCCTCTCCTCCCCATCTCGGGCGCCTGGAGGAGGCGGGAGAGGAGAGCGCACGCTGCCATTAGGCGGGCGGGAGAGGATGGACACGGGAGATGATGGAGCAGTGATGCAGCGCAGCAGAAACAGGCAGTGACAGTGATGTGGGCGCATATCACAAGCAGGGCCGAGGCACATTTGTTGGAGAGGTTTGAGCTAATCTGGCTAAGCTCTACCTTTTCAGACTTCAGTCTCCGTTTTCATCTGCTGGTACCCCTCAGTGACATAAATTCGCTGTTAAAAAAAGTAAACGCCTTTTCCTTTCTCTCTCACTCTGTTCTTCTGCATGTAGCAACCATCAGAAAACATGCTACATTTTCACCTCATCCCTTCACTACCTGGTGCAAATATCATGAGTCTGATCATACGAGAAGGAGGGAATATGCCAGTAGAGGTTGTCCTTTTGCCAGGCCATAACGGCTGCACTGCAGGACTCAACATTCATCTTCCTGAGGAAAAAAACCCAAAAGATGCCTTAAATTTCATGCTTTCCGTCTGTTCTTTCACAGAAGTGAAAGAACATGGTGCCAAGGCAATCCACGATATAAAACTGGAACAGGTTGCCCAGGGAAGTTATTGAGGTGCCATCCCTGGAAGTGTTCAAGGCCAGGTTGGACGGGGCTTGGAGCAGCCTGGGCTGGTGGGAGGTGTCCCTGCCCAGGGCAGGGGGGGGCACTGGGGGGGCTTTGAGGTCCCTTCCCACCCAAACCATTCCATGATTCTGTGATAACCTGAACTCAGAGGGGCTTAAATGCTCATGTCCATGCCAAGTATTCAGGTTTGCTAGGAAAGTAATGGCACAGTGTTGCTCACAATGCTTTACTTAGCCAAAGGAAGTTTTAAAAAACCTTTTTTTCAAAGGCTGGATATACAAGAATATAATGTGTGTGACTATGTGAGCTCTGCTGGGTGACTGCCACGGACAAGCATTTTGCCTTTGTCTGCCCCTTTTGCATCACAGCACAAGTCTCCCCAGGTGGCGTGGGATGCAGGACGCCATCCCCAACCAAGTACCACGCTCTTTCAAAACCCAGCTATTTCTGCTCCTTCTTTTGTCGCAGGCATTTTAGGAGAAATAATCCACAATACTTTTAAGGTATTTACTTATCCTTCAGGCATGAAAATGTTTCAAAAGCAATACCAGCATCTATGTTATTGAATTGCTGCTTGTTTTCTTAAATTAAAGCCATACAATGTGATACAATGCCCAATTACAATAGTTAGTCATCCCATTATAATCATGTGCTGCTGGCTTACCTCTTGACGAAAAGTATATATTTTTTAATACGTTTTTGTGACACTGCTTGTAATTCTAACAAGATGTGACTCCAAATATTGATTAAAAAGTATACAACTTTTGACATGCTTGTTTCCGTTTATTGCAATAATGACGGTGTGGCTATTTGGGAAAGAAGGAAACTGCCAGGATATAAAAATAAAAATCAAGATCTAAATCAGCTAAAGAATGGGCTGCTTCAGGATACAATAGGAGAGCTTCCACACTCTTTTGCAGCCCATGGTATCAATACAGGCAAAGAATTTCCCCGGCACGATATTCTGGTGTGGGGTCAGGTATGGTGGCTGGTTTTACTGCAAGGGCTGAGCCAGCTTCTGCCACTCGCTCTCCACCCTGCCCGCCCCATGGCTTTCTACTCCCATGAAATGAGCGTGTAGCAGCTCCCAGGAGACCACAGTTCACAAATTGGCATATGAAAATTAACTGCTCTCTTTATTACGTGGGTGGGTAAGGGAGGGAGAGCTGTGTTGCTTGTCAATGTATTGGTATAATTCACTCCAGCACTTGAGTGCTTTTGAAACCAATGCTAGGGCAGACCTTTACAGGCGTTTATGTGCCAGATTTGCACTGGCTTCACACCTCTAAAACAATGACCCTTGGGAATTGTAGGGGCTATATCCAAGCAGCTTCTCAGGGCACAGGCTAGAGAACCTGACTTCATTTCAAAAGTTTTGGTCCATGGTTGAGTAATAAAAAGCCATTACAAGCGTTGACTATTTGATGCCCATTAAGAGAAGTTTATGGGCTCTGTCCAGCTCCCTGTGGTCACACCCTCAGCAGAAAAGGATTGCCAATGCACCTTCAGTCGTACTTAAGACCAAGAGGCACCCTCTCATCCCAACCATGACACTCTCTGGGGTCAGAGCTGCTCTGTGCTTCCTAAAGCATGACCTGGGATCAATAAAACATCTATGGTGTCCTAAGTAGCAATAAAAACACTAAGTTAAGACATAGCAAATGCAGCTTTGCAAATTTTAAAATATCCAGGAAATACATACCTCTCACAAATAATGAACTTCATATTGAATTTACAGCAGGCAAATCAAAAGCTGAAGTGTTTGAAAAATAATAAAAATAAAATTCTTACCATTTTCTAATAAATTACATGTCAGTGAATCTTTGTAGTCAACCGCTTTTCTTAAACCTAGTGGTATCCCTTAGTCAAAATCTCCGCAAGATCAAGGTAAGTGGTTTTCTTGTTTCCACTTTCTTAAAGCAAACCTGAATAATATTTTACCATTAGAATGAGTAACAGCCATTTTCAGAAAAATGCCTACATTTCTGAGATGTTTTGACCAATTATAGTGACATATCTGTCCAGTTATGTCAATGGATGTTTTCTTGACATTACTGGAAGTAAGTGATCAACATTAGTGAATCTGACAAGTCACGGAACAAAGATGCACAGTCAGAAGAACTGAATTTTGAGCAGATGTACCTGGGAAGATAAGTGAAACACTGAAGAGATCAACTACCCCCTGCACGAGTCCCGACAGTCCCAAAGGATCAACGCCTGAGCTTTCCTACAATTTACAATGGAGCATTTTAAATCTCCTCCCTTCCACAGATGATAGACCATGCAAATTGTCCTTCCAGGGAAATACCCTGCCTGCTGCTATCTGTACCGACAGGAGGAAGAGCTTGTGGATGGCTCACTACAGCTCATCCTGTTTGTTGATGTGTAAAAACTCTGCCCAAACTTTTACCCGTAGGTGTGCAGATGTGCATAGAGAACAACAGGTCTGTAGCAATTGTGCACGCCAGGGGCCAGTCGGACAGCTCATGACTTGCATACATAAGGAGAGATGTCTCTGAAAACACAATAACCACATGCACAGTATATCGCAATAACGCACACTTTCCATGTGTTCCACATTTCAACGTGCTCTTCATTATCGCCTCGCAGAGTACTATTATAGCATCCTTGAAACTCACACCTTGTTCTTTTGATGCTCACACAGGCTGGGAAGATAAAGCAATCCCTTGAAAACATCTGCTTACTAGAAATTACCCCGGCCTTCTGCTTCACTGGACCAAACTCCCAAATTTTGTTTCTATTAAAAAATGGAGCTTTTGCATAAGGCAGACCAAGAAAAGCTGGGGTAACCCCCCGCTGGTTCAAGAACAAGCTTCACTGTATTTCAACACACATGTCACCGAGCATCCTGCAGGCATCATCCGGGGCTCAGCATTCAGGATAAATCATATTTGTGACAAAGATATTCAGGCTGACCACATCTTTAGGGGATGCTGCTGTGTCAAAAGCCCTGGAGAGGCTGGATTCATGTACAGATTGCCTCAGGTATTTATTGAACAATATATATAGTGAATTTGGTGCAAATGTTTGCACCAAATACCAAATTTCCATGCTAGAGGAGATTTTCAAAGGTAGTTATGGGACTTCATTAACAGCACCTGATACCTTTTGAGTGTGAAATGAGAAGTTAATTGCCTTTACGCCTCCAAAATATCAAACTGATCATTTTGTTCTATTGTAAATAGTGATTGCCAGGCAACAAGACAGGACTTTTAAATAAACCCAAATGAAGAAGCTCAAATCCCAAGAACTTTCACTGTAACTTATGCTACAGAGTAATTTGGGCAGTTTCACCCAAATTAAAAAAAAAAAAGGGGGGAAAAAATGGCTATGAGTACAAGCACTGTTCATTTTTCTGCCATGCATGTATTAACATTTTAGAGGCCAAGTGAGAGAATTAAACTAAGGACATGTAATAACAGACTTTGTACAAATAAGAGTTCAAACAAAATAGGTTTTAGTCACTGTAGAAGGACGTGGTCTTCAGCAAATGCTAAACACTTTCCTCTACAGGCAAAAAAAGGCCCTCAAAGATGTCACAAGTTGGACAGCTGAAGTAATTATTCACCTGGGAAGCTTTAGGCTATTATCTCCAATCATACCGTCAAGGATTGGATGCTGATAATTCACAGTCATGGAAGTGAAATGCTCCGGTATGAGACACGAGTGAGGGAGATGAATTACAGACTTCCTTGATAATGGAAAAATGAACAGCATGTTGATCATATACACTAACATTACAAACTTGGTCAGCCTCGCTGCGATGTGGAACACGTAGCAGGCATAGTAAATTACAGTACAGCTAAATTATGCTGTCACATCCCCATAGAAAGTAGGACTGTTGAACTGAATATTGCCCTTGCACTCAGAAGACCCGACTTTGGCTCCAGGCACTGAGTTACTCTGGACAAGTTGCTTCTGTCCTTTCTTTGTCTGTCAGGGAGAGTGGGCAAAGGCAAAATGATCACTGCTATGTAACCCACCCTTAAACATGGCCAGCATCAGAATATCTTGTGAAATTACTTGTCATTCAGTAAAATCCAATATATACCCCTTTAAATGGAGTCACCAGGCTGAGATAGCTCCGCTTTGCATGCACAGGACCTGTTTCGAACAAGCAGAGACCACATTCCCTATGCATTTAGAAATGCACCCATCCAGCCCTTGGAAGGTTGGCCAGGACATGCTACGCACCCTTTGGTTCCTCATAAAACATAAAGGTTTGGTCGAAGTGATACGTGTTCATTAAAGACCCTGATGTGCAGAACATGCTCTTCGAGCAGTGCTGTCTAAGCAGGGATTTACAAGTGCGCTTCCGTGCACATCTGTACCATCAATAATAAATATGGAAAATAAATATTTCCATGAGGGCTCTGAGACTTCCCCAGCGCAATTCCGCCAGCCGTGATAGTCACAGCAGATCTCATATCTTTTTCATTTTGTTCTACTTTATATGAAACGTCCCCTTTGTGGTTTGTGTAAATCCTCATGACCTGAGCTCGGAGGCAACAACAGCCAGAGAATGCGGAAAGAGCAGTCGCGGTGCAGAATGGGAAGAAGACGGGTAACGCCGGCAGCCATGCACAGCAGAGGAGACAGCCCTGGGCAGCAATCAGAGGGAGACTGCAGGGGAAGGGTGAACCTGCCCATTAATGATAAAGACAGAGAAACGGGAAGATTAAGCCAAACCAAAATGACCTCATAAAGTATAGAATACTGTACAGTGGTCTGAGAGATGCAGTCAAAAAGGAGAACAAAGCTCAGGAAAAACAGACAGGAAGGAAATCTAAGGAAAGCCGGTTGAACCATTACCTAACCAAAAGCAATTAGGAAGCTCTCTGAAGTCCTCAGAGGACTCAGAAGTTCAGAAGAATTCTGACGCAGGGAGCTTTGATTTGGGACCTTTGCTGGAAAAACTAAAATTAACAGCCTCTTTCTCTCTTAAGAAATTAGCTCCTACAAAAACTTGATTGAAAGAAATAAAGCAAAATATATCTTTTGACAGCCAGGTACTTTATGTAGTATATACACGGTAGAGCAAAAACAGGTCACATTTAAATTCACACTGCAGGACAATTGATTTTTTTTTTAAGATTTACTTTTTCATTGATTTTTCAGATATGCCCAGACACCATTTTGGTCACTTCATCAATAATATTAAAAGAGAAAAGGGAAAGGAATACAGGAAGGAAGGGCAATTGATTTACTTTCAAAGTCTTCTACTCCAACACCTCCTCTGCTGTACAGTGGGCCAAAACCTCCCCTGGGACAAATCCAGCCACTGAAATTACAAGAGCTATTCCTATTTATACTTGGCCTGATCATGATCCCTTACATTCAAAAACACAAAGCAAGCCATGGAAATCATAGCAGTGCTAATTCCAAAAATACCCCACTCAACAATTGCTAATCAGTTCATTGATTCACCCTCATCCTATAAGACAAATTCAGCCTGACAGTCCATGATGGGAGACAGTCTTTTAGTTAACCAGCTTTGACATCGGGATGGAAAGCCTCATAGCGGTGTTGGCCAACCATTGAGTCGTTGCTACCTTAAAGCATTCCCTCTGGGAAATTTCAATTATCCCTTTCCTCAATGATTTTCTTTTCAGAGTGATCTTTAAGAATTTAGAAACCATTATAAACAGGGAAAAGTTTAAGAGATGGAGGGTGTTCTAGAAATGAAGGAACAGACGCAGAGCCCCAAATCCTTTCTAGCAAGCTGGTTTTGGGAGCTCCTACTTGACATCGTCTGTAACAGAGCTGGAAGGTGCACAACAAAGAAAGCAGCACCCACATCACATGGTAGCCTTATTTTCTTTAGTGTAGCCATTCTGATTGCTCAGAAGGAGGCAGATACCAACATGAGGGCTGAAGCTGAGAAGTTTACCGAAGATGTCAAATTCCCTGGAGGTTTTTCTCAAGTCCAGTTCATGTGTGTTGAAATGAAACAGCCAAAACACTCAGTCTATTTAACAAGCTCCCCAAAGCCATCTGACAGTCTGGAGTCCCTGGGTCAGAAAGACACAGACAGGCTGGATCTCAAATACTCTCATGGGTGTTTGTCATAAAAAGTGCGTATCATGTTCAGTCAGCGACATAGTCACCGCCTCCTCACCAAAGCTGTAAATGGCTCTACTTGTTCTTCTATCACAGGTACCAGTTTTTGCTCCCCGGGTTGTAAAAACCAGGCTAAGGTAAGTCAAGAGCTGTCACACTCTTGAAGGTGTAGGTGACCCTTTGCTTGCTCTCCCCTTGCAATTCAAGCTGCTCCCTCTCCCTTGCTAGAGGAGGTCAAGGGAGGTTAAGTTACACCTTCTGGGATACAACTCTCTCTTTTCCTCCAGATGTGCCAGACTATCTCTCTGCTCTCGGTATTTTACCTTAGGCCTTTTTCTACATGATTTTTTTAAGGTGGCTGAAAAGCAATCTTGATGTTATGGTTGATCTACTGCCTCCCTCAGAGCTCAGAAACCAGATAATTCATTTTCCCTCCAGATATGTGAGCTACTCCACGGATACTGGATGACCATTTGGAGAAAATTAGATTTGACAAGTGTTAGGAGTGCCTCATGTCATAGTCCCCATCTCCAGCCTTCCTCAGCTTCTCCTCCACCACCAGTGGTGGAGCAACTACAATTTCCCTGCAATTACCAGACAGATAAATTTTGCAGTCTGCTTGGTCCTGGACAGTGGTCTTGAAGATTATCCAGTTTCTAAAGTTAGGTCAGGGGCCCACCAGTGTTTCTGTACGGTGTTCCTGTAGGGAAATCAGGGATTTCAGGGCCTGACGCGATATCTACAGGAATTTCTGGAGTAGGGTTAGATTTGTGGTTAGGGTAAGGTCTCAAGAGCCAAGTGGTCTCACCAGTTGGACATGTGCTGAGCTAGAGTTAACTCAGCTACGAGTTAAGCCTACAGCTACATGTCTGCCCCCTGAGCTTCCAAACAAATATATATTCATCATCTGATGGAAGAAAGGGCTGGAGCCGCTTCCACCTTCCACATCGCTGTCGGGAGGGAGACAGGAGTGAAAGGGCAGTTCTGATAGAGAGGGAGCAAAGAGTATCTGGACTCAATCTACATCTCTAATTAGCTGATGTATACTTATGAATATAGTACGGCTTCATAAATACATAATTAATGTTAAATTATACACATATTTTTCTGTCCATATACAGACAGCAGGGATAAAGAGTCATAATACATATAATCGCTCTGTAAGAAGAATGACTAAAGGCACATAGTATTTATGCTGTTCATAATTAATTAAATCCCCACTAAAACTAGCTGGAGGCTTTTCTTCTGCTTAATGGTACATTTATAAGCATTTTTCTACTTATGACATTGCCCTCTATAAGACTGGATGGTAAATGTCCAAAGAGTAAAGAAGAAATACGTGGCACCCAACATACACATTAGGAAAGAATTGGCTTCTCTGAGGCATTTGAGCTCATTTTCTAGTCATGTGGATTGGCTAAAACAAATTACCTCCAAAAGGAACGTGTTTTCCAACTCAAATAGGATAAATGTCAAATAAGCAATCTGAAAACACAAGAGGATTTCCTGGTTGAAGCAAAGAGTTAAATCTACCCAAGTCTTAAAAAAATCCAAGAAATATTTTTGTATTAGAAGGGTTCAGGATAACAGGCACACACAATATATATATAAATATATTTTTTCCTTATTTTGTTCAGACATTTTCATACAATTCACAAAAAAAGAATCACTGCAGGCCCTTTGTTGCCTCACACTGTTACCATTTATAACCACAGGCTTCAGGACACTTTACAGACTTACAAACGCAAGGGCTAAGTCATGGCCAGAGCTGGTGTAGACCCTCCCTCTTCACCCCATCTGCCAGACAACGTACTACACCCCCACATCAGAGACAGCTAGGCACAAATTACGAGGACAAAACAGCCTAATTCTGCAAAACTCGATTATAACCCTTAGGAAGTGATTCACCAACCTCTTTCCACCTGTTAAGGAATTTCACTGCGTGATGATGTACGGCGAAAAATGACACCGAATGGTTTTCTCATCCCTGTCTTGTAGGACCTTCTGTGCCGGTGAGATGTTTGGATTGTGTCTTTATGGCTGGCACTGGGGCTGCACCTGCTTTATCGATACAGAAACATTTCCAGCCTATCCAGCTCCCTGGTGGGCATCTTATACGTACCAGATTTGTTTCTAGACCGAAATACAGGCTGTAGAATTAGGGCACGCTGCATGGTGGCATTGTAAAGCAGCAAACAGACCTTAGAGAAGAGCTTGTAGAAACCATGGTGTGCCATGGGCACCTGGCAAGATACCCAGAATCTACAAACGATTTCTGTTTGTGCCAACTTGTGAAAAAATGAGAAAGAAAACAAATAGACTCGTTTCAACCTCTGCCTGCATTAATTCCTTTAACATCAGAGATGAAAAGGTCAGTGCCCAAAGGCCATTGGCTTAATGGGTTGCTGTAATGTAATTGATACTGTCAGCCCCAGACACACAGAAATCACAGGTCAGATCCTCAAAACATAAAAAAGGATTTAGTATCACAAGATTAAGCTTTAATGTAATTGCAGGCTTAATTTTGGCCCTCCAGCTTTTAATCTTTCGAAAATAAAATTTTCAAGCTCTTTTCCCCACTACCATGAAGGTTAGAATTTTACTTTCCTTTAAAAATGGAGATGTATTTCTATCATTCCAGCTATAATTACAGACAAATTATAGCCATTCTATAAAAGCATGGTTAACTACTAGTATAATTATTAACAACTAGCACCAAAGTAGGCTAAACTGACAAAAGCCACATAGCACTGTTGTCAGAAGAAATTAAGAAAAAACCAAACAACCAAACCCAAAAAAACCTGTCAGGAGACTAATGATAAAATCCCCAGAGCTGGCAATGCTGTCACATAACACAAACAACAAAACGCATTCAAAGGAAAGTTTGTGCAGACTGTCACAGGGTATATAACATGCAGAAAACACTTTTATTTTGTTATCTTAAGGGTTCAGGACTGCTTTCCTGTTGACACTAATGCACCAAGAACAGCTGCAGATGGGCAGTAATATTAATTTTTCACCATTCTCCCCGTAGTTTTTGAGGGCTGAGGGTCAAAGGAAGGAGAATAAATACAATGGCCACCTAGAAAGCCAAATTGTCCCTCATTTGTATTTTGTAGCACTATAAACAACATCATTGAAATTAATGGAATTTTACGACATGTACCAGAGTTTTTTAAAAAAAAAAAAA